>JAANSQ010002525.1:0-11780 GCA_036850885.1 Lepidocyrtinus dapeste | reverse complement strand
TTTTCAATCAATTTCATAAGGAATAATTTCTGTAGAATAAGAATCGCATCTTCATAATTTAAGCTATTAAAAGCAAACAACAGAAATTAGGTGTTAAGGATTCATAAAATACATCAAAATTTTCCAAGCTTTCAAAATTAAATTAACCAAAAATACAAAAGTAAATGGAATAAAAATTCCCCGAAAAGTACATACATAATATTTTTACATAAATATAGGTAATTATTTCTGTGAGTCCTTTATGAATCTACAACTTTCAAATATCTTTCGTGGCAACGCATGACGGATTGAAATAAGCTTGCTTCACCAGCGATTTTGTAATGAGCTGATAGCAACATCTTTTAAAGGAAGAAAATGCGAAAAAATTTGGAAAATAATGGCAGATATGCACTTGAAAGTTGCTGAGAAAGCATCATTGTGACTCATGCTGAAATCCTTCATTCTCTATTCATTTATGCTTAACTGGCATCTCTAGCTTATCTTTTATCTCTAATTATTATAATGAAATACTTTTCAAATTGTAAGAGTCTGAATTAGTCAGCCATAATTGAGAACAGTGAACATAGAAAGTCAAGTATGCATATAAAAGAGAATGAAATTGAACATAGGAAATAAATGTTTTTTTCTATGCTTCATATATACATAATCGCTTCCCACACTAGGATAATATTCGGGCTGATTTATTATCAGAGAGTTGTTGATAATTAATTAGTCTTCCTTAAATTTTATAAAAAAATACCTACGAGGCATATGCATTGAAATGAAACGTGTTTAGATTTTGCCTAGGAAGTAGAGGCTAGATTAGGCCTAGATTTTAAAATCAAATCATTTAAAATCCATTTTGCAGATTTTAACTAACAGCTACTATATATTTTCGCAATTTGCTTCCCCATAGTGCCCTATTTTTAGTGTCTCCATGATTACTCTTTGATTTTGAGCTTCCTGTATAAACTTTGAATAGTTTCTGAGCAACTTATCCTATTTACAATGCATTTTTTTATGAAAATGTGATTTAGTGCTGTTCCCCTCCTGACCAGTTGGAATGGAATATCGAAAAGCATTTGTTTTTTACCTTCCGTGAGTAAAAAAGATTAACCTGTTTAACTTCGAGATCTGAATGCACTTACATTAGTTCATCCGCATAAACTAAAATTCTATCGAGAAGTTATAATGTACGTACTTAATTCCAAGCATTTTGAAATACGCAAACTTTCCTTGAAATCCACTTACTCCAAAAGACTTTCTTACCTGTCTAACTTCGAGATCTGAATGCACTTACATTAGTTCATCCGCATAGACTAAAATTCTATCGAGAGGTTATAATGTACGAACTTAATTCCAAGCATTTTAAAATACACAAACTTTCCTTGAAATCCACTTACTCCAAAAGACTTTCTTAAATTCCTAAGTACAATTCCTCAGCATAAATAAGTTTGATTAATGCTCATTATTATCTGCGATGAAAAGTGTCAAGATAATCTGATATATAACACAGATAATCTAAAATACACGCTCCACTACAGCTTGACTCATTTACATTTGGATATTGCAAGTCTAGAAGAGTTGGCCTCGCCGCCAGGAAAGTTTTAAAAATTCAACTGGCTTCATCGACTGTCGGCATGATTTAATTAACTCTGGCTGTAGTTTGCACCATTCTTCGCTTTATCAAAATATCCACCCTCTTAGAAGTAAAAATTAAGTATGTGTGTTGTTCGCTAATATACATACCTTTTTGATTTCGACGCTTGTGCAATGCATTAAGCTCTAGTGACAATTATCTAGCAAAAATTGAGACGTTGAAAAGGAACGAGGCCAATGTACTGCACCGCCCATTATGTCCCTCGTTATTTGTATATCATTCTTTTATGCAATCAAGGCTCCAATCGTTAATCAGTGACATCTCCTTATCCCATTGTGTGACATCGTGGGCAATCTCATTAATTATGATTATTATGGATATTTTAGATGAGACAAAATGATGAATACCCCCTCCCACTCTGAATATTTGAGTTAGGATAAAGTACCTCGTTCACAGTCGTATGAAAGTGACTATAGTTTCTAGGTATACTAAAGCCTTGTGGATTCCTTTCTTTCCAATGAATATAATATTAATACTACCTCATTTATTAGGAAGCATTAGAAGACGATAATTACATGACTGCCACGAAAAAATTCTTGTCATTAATAAGCAGCGACAGCATATCAGGCTACATGCATCACTAAATCACACGTCTGTCCATCCGTACGTACAGTTCAACCCATTCATTCCATCTGCACCCCAAATAGTAAGGGCATTTCTGACGGATCACTTCCATACGAAACGTAAATTCAGAATTAGGGGATGCAATATTGCCATTCGAAAAACATTTTACACGGGGAAGCTTATTATGATCAGAAAACACTTTCGCCGCTTTCATATACTAACATTCCAAAGAACTTGTATCCTTCTTCCTTATGCCAGCCCAAGTTACGTTCAGTGCATCATCATTATCTTCCACGGTGTCACTTCATCAGCAATAATGAAGATTAGGAAAGTCTTTGTATTAATAGAGAAGCATTATTAGGGAGAAGCCAATCTCAAATGTCCAGTTGACACGCCAATGACATTTCCATTTTTTTAGAGACGTATATTTTATGCCAAGATTTTTGCTAAATTGTTTGTAGCTTTTGACAATATTAGATTACGCAGGAAAAGATAATAGACGTGTATTTGTAATTTTTGTTGCATTATTTTAATGGACTTTCTTTATAACTCTTATATTTCTTATGTATTATCATTTATTCCGGAGGAGTTCCGAAGAAATACTTCAAAACACAAATAAAATACTCAATCGTGATGAAGTTTACATAAATTAATTTGAAATTATGCTTAGTCATGAAAAATTTTAATTAATTATTTGTTTTCAAAATCAAGCTTTGGTGTCTCATCTTGCCCCAATTGCTAAGAAAAATTCATTTTCCTCAAGAGATTTAAAATGTCTTATCATAGCAAACATTTTTGTGTTATACTTCTGAACCTTGCTTACAATGCCTGCGTAAAATAATTAAATTCGTCCCTGAGCTTAGGGCTTTAGCAATTTCTCGAATGTCTCAAAATTGTGAAAATTCCATACTATTTTAAGCCCAATTTTGTGTGTCCAATGTTTTGCACTTTTTGTCTCCGCACTTCATGTCTCAACGACTTCTGGACAAGTTGTAGGTCTCTCCAACACCAATTTTTATTTTTCGCCCCTTGCCTAATTCGTTAACGGGGAAAACTCTTGATATTGTTGCACCTCGTGCCATGTCAGTTCAAGTTTTGCGAAAGGGACGAAAAATACGAGCAACTTTTGTAGCTTTTCTCAAGGCAGAGAGCAGTTTTTTTAGAAAGGCAAGCAAGCACTCAAGTTTTTCAGCCAGTTGCTGCCGAACAGTCGTGCCGGTCGCATCAAACGTTGAGGAGCACCGTTCCCTACACAATCTCGCTTTAGAATCCAAAGCTGCATGAAAACGGTTCCAGCAAGCAAGGGCGATTCTATAAAAACAATAATAAACCAAAACGGATTAAATCCAGCAGACAAATTTTTTATGGACCTCTGTTGCCATTTAAATATCTTTTTTCATCGTCAACACAACCATCTTTTACTCAAAGTTCTTTATGTGAAGTACAAGAGCCTTTTCCTGTCAACTTTGCTCGTTCGTCATATTACTCATCATGATATCTCACTTCACCTGTTTGACATTTTTTACTTGATAAGCTGTCTTATGCACAATTGCATCAACTTTTAAAACATTTAATATAAGTAAGCTTAAACTAGTCAAGCTTCCTTGATTAATTCGGTGTGAGGCATGAAATTTGTTGCATAAAACTTGATAGTGTTTACATGCTAAATGTCTCTTTCATTGATCCGGCAAAAAATATACGTTGATTAAATCAAAACAATAGCTTGTCATTTTTAATAGAGTACGTGTGAACTTCAACCCGGATAGTTTTTATCTATATTTTACACATCACGTTTTTCAACCGTGATATAATGTATGAAATCAATGATACTAACACATGGAGAGTTACTTAGGCGTAGGTGTTCCAGTAAGCAATAAAATCCCACTCAATTTATCTTTAAAATGACCTGGGTCTATTGCGTTATACCAGCCTATAATCAAACAAGTTAATTTAATGCTAATGACATTGTTGTAGTGAAATGATAACCAGATACTATTTTAATGACAAAAGTGTTTAAAGTTTGTGAATGAATTTATGGCTTTATCAGACATTGCTTAGTGAACCGACTCGCTGGCATTATGTCAGTCTTCAGGAGCATGTCAAATGAGTAAAAAGGTATAATACTCTTACCAATTGACTCATGTTGTGACTGATAAGAAAGGAAGAGCCTACAAGTTAATATGTGTACGTGCGTGGTAATGAACAAAGCTCAAATTTGATTGCAGTCTTCATCATTTATAACTAATCCAGATTTATGGAACAATATAATGTCCTAACTTGAACACTACGTTGAGTATTATCACGTGCTTTGCTACAATGTGAATGCTGATAAGTACATTTTCGGTACTACATTAAAGTACAAGCTAAGCAGCACAGATTGGAGACATTGTTATTATTATTATTNGATAGAATAAAATACAAAGTTGAAAAAAATGTCGGACACTATAGCCATTTCTGACGAATCTGGGCTGTCACCCAGTACCAGGGCATCAAGCAGTTTATGTGAGAAAGGAGGAGTTGATCTATCGACAGACCTTACTGATCAAGTTTCAGATGTTTACAAAAACAACAACAACAACATTGAGGAACCAGGATCTCATCCACCTCCAAGTTCAAGGGATGTTGGCAACTTTTCCATTGAAAGTCAGTTGGCTGAAGACAAAGCATTTGTTAGCAAACGACGCGAGTCATTCAGTGATGAGTGCAAAATGAACGTATCACCGAAGGAAAAAGACAAAATCTTTGCGGAAGACGAACAAGGAGAGAAAATGCAGTTGCAGTGCTCTCCAAAATCCACTCTGATTTCTAGTGGAGAAAGGTCCACTGAAGGAATGAATGAAGCAGAAAGTAAATACGCACAAGATTTTGAATACACTCATCGTCATCATCTTGCATCCAGTTTGCAGAAGAGACCATACTTTCCAGAAGATCTTATTGAGCGGGAACATCACTCTCAACCATCAGAATTCACGAGACCGAATCACCTGAATTTTGATGCATTTCAAAGCAGAGTACTGGAGTCATCCAAAATGCCCCATGGTTTCCTAGGAGGCAGGGATTCAGAGCCCAATGAGGAGACTTCAGACAACGAGATGATGTGTGATGATTATGAGTCAGATTCAGAGTCAAATGAACCAAGAATCACTGTAAGAGAAGCCCTCATGAATCGGGCTTTAGCTGCAGCGGCGGCAGCAGCTGGGTCAGCCTCAACCTCTTCCCATTTCGGCGTTGGTTTGGACAGAAAAGTCGACAATTTTACATCTGACCCGGTAACCAATCCTTTGATATAATTTTGCTGTAGCATTTTTTGCAATTTTCGTTAAACGACTACTTAGAGAAAGCTATTCAGATATAGAGCACTTATTCGAATTTAGTACAGCCTATAAGTATATTGTGCTAAAATTAACGTGCTTTCCTCCATCATCTACTCCCTCATTTCATTATGCTTTTCCTGCTTCTTTCCTATCCCAAAGGATCATCTGCAATCTCCAAAGCTGTCTAAAGTATTCTTGACATTTATCCTGTGGAATCCAATGGTGTGGACCCGTTACAAGAAACGAACGAACTTTGGTCCGTCAAGTAATAAAAATGCATGTGTCGCAAGTTGAAGCTTACTCCATCCCTGGCCGCAAGCTTGCCATCGAACTTTTTCTCCTTGCGGTTGGGCTACCTGATCCTTTAACCAAATCCCATTTCAGAACCATTGTTTTCACGAATGAGGACCAACTTCTTGCATAAATGATTTCGGGTAGGATAGTATTAAAATAATTTGTGCTTCTGGTGCTAATAAAATTATAGAAAATACATATATTTACTTTAGTGAAAGCTGCTACCATAATTTTTTTGTGAATCAGGTAAAATCCCAATCGTAAAATGTTAACTTTTGGATGGCAGAAAGACAGAAAGGATTCTTGAGATTATTTCCTCATCTGAATTCTTACCAGCTTTATTTGTCGGTGCCTGACAAGGTGTGAAATTACATTTCTTTCAACCGAGAATATAAAAGAATGAAATTTTAGAGATGAATGCATACTAAACGAAAGAAAATCTTTTTCTTCAATTTTATTTCCAAGAAAGTGATTTGTAGCTTGACTTTTCAAAAAGGTTTTCACTGTTGTACCCTGACTGAATCAAAGTTCAGTTCTTTTTCTTGAAAATATCGAAGCCTCCTTTGTTTCAATCAGTTTATCCTATTTGTTTTCTGACACTATGCCAGATAATAGCGCTACTTTTATCGAGAAAGCTATATGTGGGGCATCTTGAGATTCTTTGATTTTTGCCAATCTGCTTAATAAATATGATATTTGTTTGGTATAAACATGCAAACATGCTCCTTTGGAGTGGAATAAATGTTTTAATGTAGAAAAACTATGTTTTTAGATGTTTTGATGGAGAAACTCACACCGAAATGATTTTCTAGTCATTTTCCTATTAACATTGCGGTTGAGAATTTTGTATCAAGGACCTAGGTAAATTAGTTTTAGTTAATTTCGATGATGAGCAAAACACTCGGATACGTGAGGGTGAGAAAGGGGAAAATTTTTGCTTAAGGCAGAATGGACTTATGCGTATGTTAATATTGAAAATGAAGTACAGGAGATGTAAATAAACTTAATAAATTCTGTGAGAAACGATTTTAGCTCATTTCTCCATCGGTGGAAATGAGGAAGAGCGTACATAATCACTAGTCGACATAATGTGTCCTTTTCAAACACCAAATGAATTCAACATAGATCAAAGGAGGCGGTCATCAGTTTCGTTTGAGAAGCTGCGAGTGTGTTTGTACACACTTCTACATTGAAGATCTGTCGAAGGCTAGGTATCCACAGTGAAAGCAAGCTAAAAGTTGATGCGTTGCCGACACGTGTATGCATGATTGTGTATGTTTGTTTATGCTTATGTTCATTATTACAACGCGGTGGGTTAAACATTAGCAATGCCTGAAGGGGAAGAGGGTAAATTCTAATTTCCATTCTCATTCTTTGGATTACTCATTGTCCCGATGACCGTGCATCCATGTAGGCTCGCATGTAAATATTATACATTAGCTCCTGGTTTCGTGCTCGTACAGGGTAAAATTTGTAATAACTTTCTGCTTTCATCATTTCATTCGTTCACACCAAGAAAGGAATTATTGATTGACACTTACAAAATGTTAATATCAAAGAAGAGTACTTCACAAATTCGTTTTATTCCGAGAAAGTATAAGATGTAATGTAACGATAGTCCAAAACTCATATCCTGTCAGAAAGACAATCAGAAATGGAATTTTATGTATGCTTTAAGGAATTACGAAAATCTAATAGTAATTTGTTGATTTATTAAAAAGCAGATCCTTTAGCTTACATACACTGATTGTTTCATATTGCCCCAAGTATATACTTCGAGGGATATAAGCTCTTTTTACTAAAATATTAAGGTGGACATTTGGAGTTTTCTATACTTACTGCTTTTTAAGTGTTTTTAAATTTCTTAAATTGCCTACAAATCGAGTTTTGAGTTATTGGCTCTGCTTTGTACTAAAGGTGCAAAATGGATAATGGGTCATATTTGTTTCACTTGTAGAAATAAGGTGAACTTGTGGAAATGTCCATTTACGTAGAGATTTAGTTAAATTAATTGCATTAATTTTGTCATCGTGCATCTAGGGCGTCGTGATAATCAGCTACTGATATATTTTTCTGGTTTACTTTTGTCGTGTTGCGTGCATGGGTTTGGAGTTAGAATCAGCATGTGTTGCCGTCTCATCGTATAATTATGATTTTGGTAGTCTTTATGCAAGTCGTACGGAAGTAGAGATGTATGTAATGCTAATGAGTCAAACTTAATTCCTCAGACTAATATATGAGTCGCTTCGGGTTGCAAGATATGTTATTCTTTGATCCTAGAATCGAGTCCATGACTCCGGCAGAGTGTGACTAGCAAGCGTCCGTGTCATTCTTCAGTAATCTCTGTTTGCGAGAACTAAAATCGCATAATATATGACGCGACATAAAATTATGTGAATATTCTCTCATTTGCTTACTCACAAGAGTGAGATAGATGAGATGATAATGCTCGGAATTATTTCCATTTCACCAGGGAATATGAAATTGAGAAAAGGCTCAACAAAATATTATAATTATAATTACTCCGAAGCAAAAGGACTTGGGTCGAGAGAATGCATACATAAAACCTCTTCTTCTACTGCTTCATGACACCTTGACATGACTCTCTGCTCTGCTCAGGCAAACTTATTCACTAGGCTTCTTTCTCTATTTGCATATTAAATAGACCCAGGACCTCGCTCACAAAAAAATTAAGAGCTGGCTACGATATGATAACATGCTCTCATCGTGTAAGTGTGCAGCATGTGCACTAGCTTCCCAAAAATACGCTAAATTAACTTAAATAAGCTATTACCTTGTTTTTCCATGCAATTTGGCAACCCTGCAAACAGAAAAATATGAACGTTAGAAGATCCACAACATTCAGATTCAAAATATTTTCTAATCTAGAATCCAGAGTCTTTCTTGTACGAATGTTTCGATAGCCTACTTATTTATATAATCAATGAAACAAGCCTTCTTAAAAATTTTAAAGCAGCACATCACCCCAAGTCATTTAAACAGTGGCTGGTTTACTTGACAAAAGTTTTTGGATTTATTCGTTGCATTTTAGAGAGAAAAATGTACTTTGGAACCCCATCTAAAACAGTGTTTTGTCCTAGAGTTTTTTTTTGTTGCCGGCCCTTTCCTCCTCAACTACTCCGTTGGAGTAACCATACCAACAATACACTTGAGCTTTACACACGGCAACTGTTTTGTCATTTAAACAGTGGCTGGTTTACTTGACGAAAGTTTTTGGATTTATTCGTTGCATTTTAGAGAGAAAAATCTACTTTGGAACCCTTTCTAAAACAGTGTTTTGTCCTGGCGTTTTTTATGTTGCCGGCCCTTTCCTCCTCAACTACTACGTTGGAGTAACCATATCAACAATACACTTGAGCTTTACACACGGCAACTGTTTGATCTCCGCCTTCTCTTCCCTCTCTTTGTCAAAAGCACAGCGGTGGGAGAAGAAGAGAAAAAGAGATATTATGAATGTGCACTGTTCATGTGCATTAATTATCTAAATTACGGCAGAAATAAATCACTAATTTTATGACGCTTCCTAGAAAGCTTTAGGTTAAACTAAGCTTCTGTTCCCGTTTTTCTTCAGTACATTCCAAATGTTATTTTGGAGGAAGAACAGCAAGAGGAAGAGAGATGAGATAGAAACGTTGAAGTGAAGGAGGTAATGCAACCTAAAACTAGTGAAAGTAAGAATAACCCTGATTAGTGAGTAGTGAAAATAAAAAGTTCAAGCAGGGTCTTATGACGGCGAAACTGTACTTGCATGGTAACTTAAAAAAAGAAGGAAAGTTAAATGTTTTAAACAGATGGATAGCATACGACGGTTTAAAATGAAAGTATTTTCATTTGGTAACTTAAAAAAAGAAGGAAAGTTAAATGTTTTAAACAGATGGATAGCATACGACCGTTTAAAATGAAAGTATTTTCATACACAAGTGCAACCTCGATAATTTTATCAATGATTTTATGACTCGTAAAAAACAAGCAAAACTTTAAATGGTTCGTTTATTTAAATATTTGAGTTGAGTCATATTTGCACTTTTCCACGTTGCCTTTCTTTATTCTCTAAAATTTGATTTATGTGAGTTGATGGCTTGAAAAGAAACGCAAATATTTGTTGAATTAGCAATTTAGCAGGTTGTGTAGTATTACGTCGTAATTTTCCAGCTTTATATGGCTAATCATTTATGCACCTGTGTTTAGGGCAAATAAATTACATCACTTTTTTTTCTGTGAAAGAAATGATGCATTGTTTTAATAAGAATAATTTGCATTTTTCTTATTACTTTTTAATACTTAACTCAGCAATTATGTATGCACGTATTCATTATCGCGAGTTTTAAGAAAAATGTAATCCATCAACTTTTTACACGAAGGAGTTCATCAGCTCCATAAAAACTTTTTTTTTGGAGAATGACTCTATGAAAATGAAAAACTTATATCAAACCATGAACTATAAGGTCTATCTTGGTTCGAATAAAATGAGTATAAGGTGAGATTGGGGGTGGATGTGGCATCATAAAACATTTCTTGCCAGCTCATAATCAGAATGCCCAGTGGCTTCATAATTATCTCATACTAATTAAAGCCGGTCGTGCAACTTATAATGTTTTAATGATAAGAGCAATTGCAAGCCCAGTATAATAAATATTATTAATATAGTATGAATAACAGTACACACAAACACACAAAATATGAGGTGATCCCAAAATACGATAATACTCTATAAAGACTGGCCTTTTGATGAGGTATAATACCATCCATTATCAACTTAATAAATTAAATGGCGACTCGCTTTGCCCCTAGCTAATAAGCTTCCGCTTTTTCTAGAATCTCTGCCCTGGTAGAAATGTGGAACCCAAAATAAATTTATGTATGACGAGCGCCAAATACCTATTTACATAAAAGTTTAAGAATGAGACGTGGGCCCCGACGATAATGTACATAATTATAATTGCGTAATGGTACGTTGAATGGGAAGTTTTACTGATATGTATTAAACAACTGGGGTAATTATGCATAACTAATAGTATGAGGGCAGAGCAAAATACTTTTCAACTTTTGCTGTATAATAGATCGCATTTCATTATGATTTTCTATTAAGTATGAAGGCTAGACCTGGCAAAGCCAGGTGTGTACCGCATTTAATTTTTCATTAGAAAACTTATACTTTAAAAACTAATTAAATAGCAAATGAAATAAATTTCTCATGAATTCCTACTAATGATGATGATAATAATGGTAATAATTTCACTAATAATAATTGCATTGGTGTCATTACTCAAAATGCCTTTTTGTTTTGAATGTAGTAAGGCTTTCATTCATCGATAAAATAGAAACTAGATTATTAGCATGTGTGACATTCACTATAAGCACATGGGCACATGGCAGTGCTATGACTCTATGCAAGTTAAAAAGCTTGAATGAGTTGTCGACTCAATGTGAGCGTAGTAACTCATATGTTCTATTCCATCATTTTCCAACCGGTGTAAATTTTGTGAGCAGTCCATATTTCATCTTCATTTTTCTCTTACCCATTAAACTTAGTTAATCTCTGCGGCAAGATCTTCAAAGAATGATGCATGTCTTTAGCAAAAACTTGTCAGTTATCTTATTTCAGAGGTAATTATAATAACTGAAAACAGAGATTCCAACAAAGGATTTAATGGGCTCTATTGCAGGGGAAATGAAGGTGCTTATCATGATGGTTCTGGCCAACTTCCAATAATTCTTTTGTTCACTCATTCACTCACTCCTTTTTTGCTTCCTCTTCAGTCAGTCTGACTGTCATGCTCGCATACCGCCACTTACGACTACATCAAAGAGTATAAAAGTTGATCTCAACGTGATAGAAAAGTTTAAAAGAAGAAGCTTCCCCACTTAATGAATCAACAGGAATAAGTTGCATATTTTAACTTCATACAGAGATAGCCGCCTAATCCATCTATTAACTCAATAAATCT
>JAANSQ010002524.1:0-11786 GCA_036850885.1 Lepidocyrtinus dapeste | reverse complement strand
ATCATGGATTACGGACTGTCCTTATTTGAGAATGACACCTCGCCGGTGGGAGAATGCTTTTGTTTAAGATACGCCCTATTCCACGCTTTCCAAGCTTATCTAGGATATAAGCCAGTTGCGGACGACATTCTTGGGACGTTACATTCATACAACAAAATTTACGGATATTATTGGTACACAAAAACACATTAATGATTCGTTCCCACACTTTGATCTTTGATATGATATGGTTCATGCATGAAACGATGACATAAGTATTTTTCCATCCGTCATTGGACTTTCTGTCTCGTGTGTAGTCATCATAAAAATTTGCTTCATGTTGATAAAAATCGCGTGTTTAATGCTGATTTTTATTTCTTTAGGTTGGCTTACACTAAAATGGTTACGAATGAATGGGAACAAGCATCTCATTTCTTGAGCATTTTGTCACGTCTCCTTAAAGAAGCAGAAACATCTTGCGAACACAACGACATGAAAATAAGGTATAAATCTTTGGACTTGTTTACAATTTGCAGAATTAAATGAAGTAATTAATTACCCCTGGTACTTTACCAAAAGTCTGTAAAATTAAAAATATTTTTTGTCTTGACTTCTAGATGTCTTCTTTTAATGGCGGAACTGCAATGTCTAAGTGGCTCTCCAGCTGCTGCTTTAGGTCACATCTATGAAGCTCTTGAAATCGCGTATGCATTCTGCGCAGATCAATTTATCACATTGTGCTTGAGCCACATCGCCTCAATACAGGTTTCTCAATATGATTAAATTAAATTCGCAGTTGATTAATTATCAAATGATCTTTACCTTCAATCTATATAAAATCTAATTTTGATAACCTTTATCCACTTTTTTATGTTTTAAAGTGTTCAATGGGATTGGCTTCTGCTGCGAACGCAACAATAAACAAAGAGATGCGTTGTGCCATACGCTCTACAAACCCGTGGTTGAATGCGAGACTGACCATTGTAACTGTGAAAATTAGCCTGTTGCTTCAAGAAACGATAAGTAAGCAAAACGAGGCACTTATCATTAGCAAATTGGATGGAGTGGAGAAGCTATACAAAAAGTGGGGCAATAAGTACCGGCTTAAAGAACTCTACTATTTGAAGGCGGATTGCCTAGATAAATCTGAGAATCCTCAACACTGCGGAGACTCTTTCCGGAAGACTTTTGAGGGGACACAATGTCACCTTCTGTGGAGTGCAGCCACTTGTTTGCTTTAAACATGTTTACTATTTATGTTAAACCTTATATCTAATCTCTTTAGTCCTTAGTTTAAATATTAATGTTTACTGGTAAATTGGCGAAGCATGTCCAATAAACAAAAAATATGTTTTGGTTCGAATTTAGGAGTCCAAACCCAAACATAAGTGAGACTAACGTTTGTTTTTGATAGGGATACATCGTTTACATTTGTTAAATGAAAGTAATTGAATGAAAAATATAATATTCCTGGCCAGATATGGTTAGATTGGGTAAGCAAGACCGTGACAGTATGTGACATACTGTATGTCTACTCTGTCATCGATTAAAAAGTTTTTTCATTGCTTGTTTTTTTCTGATTAAACCTGTCTAAGTAAATTTTTTATTTTTTAATCCCTTGCTAACTCCCTCTAATTTTCTATATTCACCGGTTGCGCACAAAGACTTTCTCTTTAAACTTTGTTTAAATTAAATAGAATTAACAATTCAACGGATTAATACATAATCAAATGTTTCATCCATGCATTTTATGAAAAGCGACAGGTATTATGGTATTTCTTCCCAAAGTAAACCCGCATGAAAATGATCAAGTGTAAAAGTTTAATCGAGCATGTGGACGATGAGTGATTGCAACTGTGATGAGAACGAAACCAGTAGGTTTATATGGTGGCCGGCTAATGGATTCAAGTTGTGTGGTTGATGCTCATTCTTAAATTCATAAAACCATAACCATGCATGCTATCCGACATGAACATTTTTATAGATGAAGATGGGGTTTTTATTCAGTCGCAATAATAGGAATAGCATCCTCACAGAAGTAGATCTATCTATCTATAGGTACATGAGAACCAGTGATTGTCTGAAGTCAATTACTCTGTACATGCTTTGCATTTTGCATTACGATTGTATATTTTTGAGAATGGAACGTGAACAACCCCAACAATACTTACGGACTCTTTAACACTCACATCATATCATTACCCTTCTCCCTTTGATCTTAAATGGAAGGATTGGTTCAGAAGAGAAAAAATATTCAGTCAGAGTCTACTTGCAATTGGATGCATGCTGAACACACGAGCTATGTTGTTCAAATGAAACGAAAATTAATTAAAAATTTTCCCTGAAAACGAACCAGAGCTTACAGCGCAATACAAATTGCTTTTTTGTGGTTTGTTCTCACAGAGTGGAATATAAAGCTAGTGGAATTTGCTTAATGTCAGTTTTTGCCCAATCAAATGATGATTGCGTATTTTTAGGTCATTCATCATCAGATTCTTTCCTGTGCTTTGTTTTTTAATGTCTTTTAAAGTCACATATTTTATTGTGAATTCTGAAGGTTTACTCGTGCAATAAAAATTCATAATGGTGCCCATTAAAGATAGGATTAGTGAGAGGACTGAGAGGGACAAGAGTAATTTGGAGAGATGTTGTAATAATACCTCCGAGTCTGAAACGGAAAGTTGTAGTGTTGGAGGGGAGAGTGGAATTGAAGTATGTTCTAATTCTGTCGGTGCTAGTGTAAGATCGAGTAGTAGAAACTGTAGTGAATCATCGATATACTGTGGAGATTTTGATGATAACTCTTCGGACTGTGGAAACTCTACAAATTCGTGTAGGAGAAGGAGAATTAGTGTTTCCAATATGAATTATCAACCTTTGTCCGAGAAAATTTTAGCTAGGATTGAGTCCGGGGATCCATTCTTTTCTTTGGAATTTTTTCCTCCTAGGACGAAAAGTGGAGCTTGCAATCTTTTGGCAAGGTGAGCAAAACAAAAAAAGAGAAAGTTATTTGTGTGGGCAGAGATGTGAGAGAGCATATGAGTGAGCAGAAAACTCTTTCCAAGAAAATTTCCAGGTTGGACAGAATGAGACAAGGGGGTCCGCTTTTTTGCGACATTACTTGGCATCCGGCCGGTAAGATTCTTAGAATACGATATATTGCATAGATTTCATGTTATGAAAAATAAACCAAAATTGAAACATTATATTAGGAAACCCTGGAGGAGATTCTGAGACATCCTCCATGACAATTGCTGGTGCATCCCTGAACTATTCCGGATTGGATACTATGCTTCACATGACAAGTGCGGATGCTACTGTTGCTGACATTGATAGATACTTGGCCAAGGCGAAGAACACGGGAATCCGAAATATTCTAGCGCTCAGGGGAGGTGAGTCTGAGACATTCAATCAATTTTTATCATCTACGCAGATAAAAATTTTCCAGCGTAGGTACACACGCCAGTACAGTTAAACTTTGCCATACATTCGCATCATCCTGCCTGATTCGCTATCTCTTTCCGACTCAGCGTCTCCATGTTCATTTTGCTTTCATTCCAAACATCCTCATGGGTGTAGGCAAAGAGCAATAAAAAGAAACTGGTTTTAATGGAACTGAAAAATCCGGATGAGATCTTGAAGTAACTTGTACCTACGTAAGTAGTATTCCTAATTTCTGCTTCCTTTTCTTCACAAAACTAAATAGGTAATAGCAAGACATAGAGTAAAGGAGAAGGTACCTGAAAATAAGCATTTTTTCATGTAGACATATTGACGGGTTCAATCTACAAAAACGGAAAATTTTCCATGACACAATGAGTCTGTCTGGGCTAACTTTTTACAGTCCATATAGCAAGTACAAAAAATACAGAACTGAACAACAATGAAAGTGTCAATTTATTAAATGACAGACATACCCAAAACCAATATGTAGAAATAACCAGACACGTTTTGTACCTTAGTTATCTTATCCACCTTGCACCTATAAATGACTATATTAGAACCATAGCTATGTCTAGTTTGCATGCATGGGTAATTTGGCTAACCTGACCTATTTAACAACATATCCACGAAAAGGATCAGATAGTGAGAAATAGAATGGAAAAAACAGTTAAAGGTGCCTAGTAGAAGCTTAAAGCATTTATCAATTGTATGACATTGCTGTTCGGCACAAGCATGCACCTGTTAATCATGTTACCGCAAAGCATATCTGCTGTGGAATTATGAACACTTGTCCATTTCATCCAGTAAAAAGAAAAAAGTCAACATAAGTACTACTTCAGTCAGTCGGATCTTTAGACAATTTGCTTCATGACAGATAAAAAAAATGATGCGAAATAAAAATTATCTGAATGACCTCAAGCATCTCAAATAAATAGTTTGGAAACTTTAAAATCCTGATTACATATGATTGTTATGTTGTGACGAAAAAATTAGCTGATTTTTTTGCTAAATAGATTTAAATGAAGATGGATCTTCCACTTCAGAAATGCAATATGCTACCCAATTAGTGGCACACATAAGGAAAACTTATGGAAACTACTTTGTGATTGGAGTGGCTGGCTATCCATCTGGACATCCAGAGGCCTCTTCTTATGAAGACGACTTGATTCATTTGAAGGAAAAAGTGGACGCTGGAGCTGACTTTGTAATCACACAGCTTTTTTTCAATCCAGAGGTTTTCCTTACGTTTGTTGAAGACTGTAGGAAAATTGGCATAAGAGTGCCAATTATTCCAGGCGTGATGCCAATTCAGGTACGAAATTAGCTCTAGTATCACAATGCCCCTGAAGCTATAAATGTTTAAATTAACTTGGGTTAATGACTTTCAGAGTTATGATTCTCTACGACACATCGTAAAACTCTCTAAGCTGGAAGTTCCAAAAGAAATTGTGGAAATAGTGGAGCCTCTCAAGCACAATGACGAAGCTATCCGAAATTACGGCATACATCAAGCTGTGGAAATGATTCGTGCTTTGTTCCAATCTGGAGTGGCACATGGAATACATTTCTACACGCTGAATCGGTACAGCTAGTATTTCTTGCCAAAACTATGATCAGTAGTACTCAAAAATTTAGACTTTTATTACATTTTATAGTGAGGTAGCTACCATGTCTATCGCTAAACAACTTGGACTTTGGAACGCCCACCCTCAACGACCCTTACCATGGAAGGTTGTTCCAAGCTACCGCCGCTGTCAAGAAGAGATTCGTCCAATATTTTGGTCGTCTCGCCCAAACGCGTACATTCATAGAACCAGTCACTGGGATGATTTCCCGAATGGCCGTTGGGGAAGCTCTGAATCTCCCGCTTTTGGCGATCTGAAGGACTACTACTTGTTTTACTTAAAGAGTAAAAGTTCTAAAGAAGAACTTTTGGAAATGTGGGGACATACCATTGACTCTTTTCAGGACGTGTGGGACGTTTTTTATCACTATTTGCACGGAAGTTGCAATAAAAATGGAGTAAAGGTGAGTACAAGCTGCGAGCAATGTATAGTTAATGTGGAATACAGTTACAATCATTAAATAAAACACCTCTTTCAAAGGTGACCAAAATTCCTTGGAATGACGACCCACTTTGTCCCGAAACTGCAGATATCGCAGAGAAGCTTTCCTGTATTAACAAGCACGGTATCCTAACTATCAACTCGCAGCCGAACGTTAACGGGCTTCCAAGTACAGATTCTATTCACGGTTGGGGACAACAAGGTGGATACATTTATAAGAAGGCTTACTTAGAATTCTTCGTTAGTGGAAAAAGGATCCCACATCTTAAAAAGATTTTAACTCAGTATCCTCAAATCAACTATCACATCATCAACAAAAACGTAAGGAGACTCAAACCAATCAAATTTAAACATAATTATAGTACTTACATGTTCATACTTATTTGCTGTCTATTGAATACAGGGTCGGTTCAATTTCACCAACGCACATCGTCACTGTCCTATCGCAGTGACATGGGGAGTTTTCCCTGGCAGAGAGATAATTCAGCCGACAGTGGTTGACCCTGAAAGTTTCTTGGCTTGGAAGGATGAAGCTTTTGGACTCTGGATTGAGCAGTGGGCAAAACTCTACCCAGCTGGATCAAAGTCCAGAGATATTATTGAGAGTATTGCAAACAGCTACTATCTGGTTAACATAGTTGACAACGACTACCCAAAAGAGACTGTACTTTGGGAAATCATAGAAAAACTATTGAATTGTGAGGAGGAGAAATGCACCGAAGAGGAGGGCTATACTTCTGCAGAGGATGCTGCCGAAAGTTGTTGTGGTTCCACGGAAGATGAGATAGACAACCAACTTCAAAACTTGTCGGTTTAAGTAGAAATTACATAAACCAAGTATTGCTGGAGGGCTTTGGCTACGATACGATACAAGCTGAAAATGAACGATCACTGTGAACCAGAGATACTTTGTACTAAATAAAATGTATTTTAATAGGATAAAGTGTTGTTGGCGAATGATTCAAAAATAAAGCGTTTTTACCAGTGAGAAAACTAGATATTATCGTGGAGGACAAGTACTATTTATTTCACATCTGAAATTCACTGTAGGTCTACCAGTACTTTTCCCCGCAAATGTCCCTTCTCAATAACAGAGTATGCTTCTGGAAGGGCGTCAAATTTATATACGGAGTGAATCACCGGTTTAACCTGGCAGGAAGAATACATACATATATCAAACGGTTTAATTAAATTAAATTATATTCTGTATTACCTGTTCTTTCTCAATGAGATCTGCAAACCTTCTCAATGGCTCTCCTCTTGGCATAAAGAAGGCCCACTTAGTCACAGCTTTTGCATCCGTCCATGACTTAATATTGTTAGACAGGAGGTCACTAAGATTCCGGGCTGTACCCCCGAGAAGTCCATATCGATCCATGTTGGAGAGGAACGGTGGAGATAGGGTGATAAACTGACCAGTGATTGGTTTAAGATATTTGGTGAGTTCCATAGACTTTTGGACATTTTCGGGTCCACTTAGGTGAAGAATACAGTCGTAACTGAAAAATTAAACCTGACTTTTAGTTTGGTTACACCATGAGGTTATGTAAATAATAAAGATTTTGAATCTATGAAGTCAATCACTTACGGAGCTAGTGTTTTAATGAGATTTAAGGAGTCACCATCTCTATAGTCTATAGCGTTATCTGCTCCAAGAGATAAAACTAGAGGTACTGCGTCCAGGCTACAAGTAGCAGCAACCTGTTCAAGGTTGTAAAAATCATATTAGAGGTAATATTTATACTTGAAACATGGTTAACGTATAAACTCTTCTTGATTTTACTTACGATCGCAGAATGTGATTTCAAATATTGAATAGCAAAAGTGCCAACTCCTCCTGAGCCTCCCAAAAGTAGAAACCTCTTTTGAGCCAGATTCCAAAAGGTTCCAGTGACACGTATGGCCGACCAAGCAGTTAGACCAGTGTAAGGAAACGACGCAGCTTCCACAAAATTTACATTGGATGGTTTCTTACGAATCTGCAGATTGATTAAAATTATAAATTAAATTTGGTTAGCAGCAGTAAAATGCAAAACATAAAATATTACTGGTAACCTTGAACTAACCGTATCTTCAGAAACCACAACGTATTCAGCATGAGAGCCTTGCCGCTGTACTCCTACAACTCCGTAGACCTCATCTCCAATCCTTATATCTGACTTTAGGCCATGCCCGACTTGTGTAACGACTCCGGAAAAGTCCCTCCCCAAAGTTAGGGGAAACTCTATTACAGACTTCTTACCAGCTACAGGACTCATCAAATAACCAGCTAATTTTTGTGGGGTTTCCATTATTGTGGAAAGAGATGCGGATGGACAAAGGTCACGCAAGACATTGATAGTATCAGCACCATATCCTGAATCAAGTAAAAACCACATGAAAATTGATTTAAATTAAAGTAGAACGTTTATCGTTTATTACTCTTCAACTAGAAGTTATTTAAGAAGACTTACCATTTGTCATCGCCAAGTCTATTGGATTTATACTTGCAGCATGAACTTTCACCAAAACCTCATCAGGATTATTCAAAGAGGGAATACGAATTGATGACAACTGTAATTCTGAGGGTCCTCCGTAATTGTGTAACTGCCAACATTTCATAGCCCCATCTTGTCCGTTGCTTCCATAAGGAGGTGAAACCTTGCCCCCACTGTAAGTATCTGATGTGCTGGTAGAACTCGATTCTGTACTAAATGAACTGAACCGGTAACACCAACACTTGCGTGTTTTAGATGATAAAACTGATTTAGGGTTACTGATCGATCTCAGAGGTCTCAAAACGAAACTGCTACTGGGTCTCATTTTGAAAATGAGTGAATGAATCAATGAATGAAAATTACTGTAAACAACTTTTTGCCCAAAAACTCGACGACTTATTGCTAAACATTTAAAAAATGGAAAATTGAAAAGAAGAATGAAGAATGCAACTTTTTTTTAGTTGTGTAAGTCCATGTGACTTGGGCTCTGTTTTGTTTGCTTGTGGAACGTGGGAAGATCATATGGTAGCCGGTAGTACAAGTTTATGCAGAAACTCTAATTACTTCTTCTCCCAGACCAAAAGTTTCATATCCCTACAAAAACTACAAAAAGTATATTAAGATTTGATTAAAGGGCTCAGGTTTTACTTGAAAGTGTCATAATGACACCTTCGTTAGTATTTGTAACTGGAACGAAGTTAGTAAAGTCACGTCGGAATCGGATTTTTAAAAATTTTCTAGTATCTCACCGTAAGAAACTCTCTAGTAATGCAGCTGTAGCAGCGGTCCCAAAGACTAAAGTTAATGACGGTGATAAGGCTAGACTTGAAGACGGTTCTTGTCCTGCAAAAGAGATTTTGGATAAAATTAGAGAATTTAGGTTTTTAAATGCGTTCACGTTTATTCCTTCTGAGAAATATATTGAGGAGCAATGTACTGCTGCTGGCACTTCAGAACAATCGCCTTTGCGAAGGCTCCCGATTGCTGTTAAGGATAACTTTTGTGTGAATGGAATGCCTGCAACTTGTGGTTCGAAAATGCTTAACACTTTCGAACCTCCCTATGATGCTACAGTAGTTGAGAAACTGAAACGTGCTGGAGCTGTCATTGTAGGGAAGACGAACATGGATGAATTTGGAATGGGGTGAGTTGGAACTTGAAAGATTTATACAATTAAATGATTTCCAATCTTGTGGTTAATTTCTTTTCATTGCTGTAGAAATGGAACTGTTGACTCAATATATGGCCCTACAAAAAATATCTGGGGACTTCATAAGTATCAGACTGACCCTGAGAGTAAGGACTCTTATGAGAACTGGCATGTTCCAGGTGGTAGTTCGGGAGGAAGTGCTGTGGCAGTGGCTTCTGGCCTTTGCTTTGGGTATTTGTTATCAACTGTCAATGCAGCAAAATAAAAATGCTTAAAAAATAAAATAAAAAATAAACCTTTCAAAATGCTTTCCACGGAAATCGTTGAATCTATTGGAAAAAATCATTATTATTTAAATGTATGTACATTTAAATGGTGCTTTAATTTTCAGAGCCATTGGATCTGATACGGGTGGATCTACAAGAAATCCGGCATCATACTGTGGCGTTGTTGGTCTGAAACCTACATATGGAACTGTATCAAGGTACGGATTGATTCCTCTAGTCAATTCCATGGATGTTCCCGGGATTTTAACTCGTAATGTTAATGATTCTGCTCTTTTATATGGTACTTGATTTTAATTTTGTCCTTTTTATCTTATATTCATTCATATTTTGACTCCACAAAAAATCTTTGTTAATTTCCTGTCAATTATTATCAAGATACGATCAAGGGTCGAGATGCTAGGGACTCCACCACGGTGGAGACTGACATGTCACCTACAATTCCAACCAAATCTGGGTCTGTTAAAGGATTACGAATTGGTATTCCAAAGGAGTTTCAATGTGATGCAATGGCAAAGGAAGTGATCGAGTGTTGGAAATCCATTGCGGATCTTTTAGCCAAAGAAGGCGCCAATGTAACAGAGGTAACTTATGTATTGACAGATAGGCGGATGTGGTACTTGATTTTACCTATTTAAAATCTACTTAATAATATAAAAATCATGAAATCACAGGTATCCCTCCCGCACACAAAGTATTCAATAGTATGCTATTCAGTCTTAAATCCCTGTGAAGTAGCCAGTAACATGGCAAGATATGATGGACTCCGGTACGGACATCGAGCATCAAAACTAAGTCAAAACTCAACGGAGGCATTGTATGCGCAAACCAGGCATGAAGGATTTAATGTAGTCGTTAGGGGAAGAATCTTGGCAGGAAACTACTTTCTGTTAAAATCGTAAGAAATTAGTTATTGTTGAAAGGATTTAATTTACTCCATCCATACTTAATTTGTTAATTTAGTTTGTGAAATATTTAATTTCAACAGAAACTACGATAAATACTTCCTTCAGGCCTTAAAAGTTCGACGATTAATACAACTAGATTTTGAAAAAACCTGGACAGCTGGAATCGATGTCCTTTTAACGCCATGCACATTGACAACTGCTCCAAAGTATATGGATTTTATTAAATGGGATAACCGTAAGCAAAGTTCTGTACAAGATTATTGCACTCAATCATCAAACTTGGCTGGTGTTCCTGCGCTCAACCTACCCATTAAGTTGTCTCAGGAAGGTCTTCCTTTGAGTTTACAGCTTATAAGCCCTAGATTTAAAGAGAAAACCTTGTTTGAAGTAGGCAAGTTTATAGAAAATCAAGTTAATTTTCCTGTAATGGGATGGAAAAAATAAAGTAACTTTTTTAAACTTATTGAAAATTGAGACTAAAGGAAATGCCACTCTTTTAACTTTTCTTAGTTTCAAAAATGTTTCAATATGCGTCTTTCATTCACTTCTGCAACCCAAAGTTCTCAGTTCTTCAGCGATAAGGTTGAAAGCAAAGTTGTATGCATGATCAGATCACTTTCTCCGAAACCGACGCAGGTTGGAAGAAAATAAACCTAAGGTTTACTTTCCTTAAGTTTTAGTCTATCGCAATGGAATATGTAAGCATTGCATCTGGCAACGTATCCTGTACTTGAACGGTTCCTTTCTGGCCTGATGATACGTATGATATACTTAAAGTATGAATTTTTGAAGTTTCTACAAAATCTGAGCATGTAGTTTTTAAAATGAAAGACATCAGCAAACAACAACTTTGCAAAACTGCATTCATGCAAATAATCTGTACTGTAATATTTTACACGATTTCGGACAACTTTTTAAAAAATATTTTGTTTGCATGATTTTTGTCTTCCTCTTTCAAAATTATTTTCTGGCCTGAGCTTGCAGCTGCAATCCTTGGCCAGATGCACCCGGTTCCATTTACTACAGATATTGCAAATTTTTAATTCATTAGAAATCAAATCAGGTTAACAGTCGGAATGTCAAATATAAATTATGTACTGTTATTTTACCGGAAATCAATTTCAAAAACTTGAATTTTTGAGCGTTTGACTCTGCGAGTCGGTTTAGTTCCTTGATACGCAGTCTTCTTTGATGAAAATGTCGGAAAATGATGTATACAAACGCGAAGCTTGTCAAGAGAGAAGTTAGGTTGGCGACGAGAATCATATACCTGAAAAACAATTATCATGTAAAGTTATTATATTCCTAAGCAAGCAACACATTTAAATATCCAATAAAAGTTAATTCGTGAGATTTCCTCACTTGTATAGCTGTAATTCCTTGTCGGTTAATAAGTGGACAGACTCTGCACTTCCAATATTATTATCTCCGCAGGAGAAAGTAAGTTTTCCACACAGGTTAGAATGTTGGTCAGTGCA
>JAANSQ010002523.1:0-11788 GCA_036850885.1 Lepidocyrtinus dapeste | reverse complement strand
GCTAAGGTTGATCAACAGGATAAGGAAAATACCATCCTTGTTCCCTCATCTCCGGAAGTTCTGGAAAGTTCGTCGTCTCCTAATCCACCACCAGTTAGGAAGCGGGGTGCTAACGGGCAATTGACTAGACAGCAACAACATGGACGTAAAGCCACCGTTACTAATTTAAGACCCAGGAGGATTCTTGATAGTAAAGCACAACATCAACCTAAGCTCTCCGCCACGGTGGAACTTGTTGATCTCACTAAGGTTGATTGTGTAGATGTGGATCGCTGTGTGCATGTCGTACCCTGTCCGAACTTTGATGATAGTAATGGTGATTGAATCAAAGATTGATTATTATTACTGGTTAAAGATCTCTTTTGAAATACGAAACTCAATTAGGAAGTAAGTAAAGTTAAAAGCATTTTTTAATCTAGTTATTAAATTATTGTTGGAAATTTTTAACACTGGAAACTTATACAATACAACTTTCACTCTGCTATGGTCGGTGAAAGTTTTGAAGGAATAGGAGTGCCAAAACTTGAAGACCTTTCCTTCAGTTCTGAGGTGTACGTGTACTACAAATAAATATAAAACCGGAGCTTTTTTTATGATGAACATTGTACGATTTTTAAATATTTTGTTAAAACATTTGTATGTCGATAGGTAAGATTTGTAATTAGGTTATTTATGATGAACCTCGTGTCATTTAAATGTATCATTAAGTTTGGTGGTAATAAAGTATAAACTAATGAGAATTGTTTCTTCCTAGTAAAGTTGTGTTTGGATTAGTAGAATTCTTAACTGTTTTACAAGAGACTTAACTGATTGATAATTGTTACAGCTTCAATTACTTTTTATCGGCTATATTCAAGTCATTTAGCATTACCTGGATGGCATTCATTATGTCACCCTCAAGAATTTTACTATCGCTAGAGTTGGAGTGTTTAGATTTAACGGTGTTGGGTCTATACCCTCCTTCCATGTGCGTCAATAGGTTACTCTTTGCCTCCATCTGAGTCTCTGAAGGGGTTTGGGTGACAGTTCCGCTAGGGTTTTGTTTCTCTTCGTCAGAATCCGTATTTTGTACAGTATCAGGTTCGAATGGTTTCTCCTTAGGAGGCGAAGTTCCTGGCTTCTTGAACAAACTCTGACTTTCCGTGAAGACTGTCTCAATATTAAACTTTGGACAGGGTGTTTGCTGTGTTTTATCCTTAAGCTCTTTGAAAAAAGGATCCACTGGGAAAAATGAAGTGCGACCGTGTCTAGTATCCAACTTGTAAGAGCGTAACGGATGAACGTTCTTATCTTCTAGTCTTTCTCTTTTGGGTTGTGGCTCTTCGGACGGAGGAGGGTATAATTTGGCGAAAGCTGGATTGTATTTGTGCGAGGCGGTATCTGAGTTTTCTCCATCTTCACGACCATAAGCTGCTCGATTGGTTCGGTAAATGTTGAATAATGTGAGTGGAATAGCCCATAAAAGCATGGATACTGTAGTTCCCATCGTCAAAAGTAAAAGTACTTTCGGAAAAAAATAACAACAAAATTCTTGCAAGACACAAAAGTAGATTTACTAATGTTCAAGGGTTCCGGTTTCTAATTGGTTCCTTCTCAAAACTTCTACGGTGCTGACAAAGTAAACGTGTCCTTGAAGTTGGAAAGGAAGTCTGAATTCAGAAATTCATATCCGTGGCTACCTTTTTGATATAAAAAAAACATCCAAGATGTTTCAATTCCAAAGGGAAAAAATCCCTAAAAAGACTGGAATATTGATTCACTAAAAGAAAATACTGAAATATGGAGTCATCTGACCATAACTGTAACTGCAACTCGGGAGATGGACTTCATCTCGAAAGCAAGAAAAGAATTGGCTTGTTAAATAAGGATTGCATAACTCATTCTTTGGATACGGACCTCAAAGTCACTACAAAGTGGACGTATTTCAATAGTGAAAGGTGTAAGTACGATGGTGTGGATACAGTCCGTTCAGGAAATAAGGCCACCCGCATGATCACAACCCTACCAAATTTCAGTGATTTGAGTATTACCAGAGATGTAGAAGAGAGTGCTAATAAACAGCCTGAACAAATTTCTATGAACGCAGATTCAGAATTAACAGTAGAGAAACCGATGATAGGGGACACTGGAGACAAGAAGCAAAAGTCGGTGAAGGGGAAAAGCAATGCTTTGGACTTTTTAGAATTACACCATAAATTCACTCCCAAAATTGTACAAACTCGAGTCATGTCTTTAGAAGATTTGATTGATTTGAATGAATGTCAGGGCGAAGTAAATGAATGCAGTCAATAAGCAAAACATGCTGTGCTAAATTATAATTTAATTAAATAAATTCTTTTCCAACTAAACTGAAGTCAAAGTATTAAAACGTAGTATTTTAATGCGCAAACCCGACAAATCACTCAACAAAAACGGTTTTCTTTTGAATTCTTAAGTTATATTTAGTTCTGTCTAAACTTCTACACTTTCTCCTCCTCCATTTCCATTTCATATTCAACCTGCACTTTCGCTCTTTTCTTTTTGGGCTTTGAAGGTCCGGGTTTTGGAGAAGCTTTGTTTGGTTTAGCCTTCTTCTTGGAATCTTTTCCAGAGGGTACTTTGCCTTTTGGCGCTGGCTTTGGCTTCTCATCTTCATCATCCTCGTCAGAGTCAGAAAAGGATAAATCATCATCATCGTCTAAATCTAGTCCATTATCGATGTCTAAGTGATCTTCCTCCATATCCTTAAAAGAGAAATTACGCTAAGATGATTTGAAAATTCAATTTAACTTTTTCAATCACGACTAAATAATATTTTATGGTTACCTCAATGTCAGAAACATCACTTTCTTCAAAGTCATCAGCAGCGACGAAAACCCTTTCTGGCTCATTGTCATTTTCCTCTTCTTCTTCCAACTCTTTCTCCAATTCCTCCTCGACTTCTTTATCGATGGTTCCGTCATCATCTTCTTCTTCCGATTCTTCCTCCAACTCCAACTCTTCTTCCTGTTCAGGATCTTCTTCTTCTTCAGCTAGAGCTTTGTCAAAGGCGATTCTTGGAAAGTTGTAAATGTCTCCGTACTACAAAACACGGAACAAAGACAACGAATTTGGAATTAAGTAAATTATAATTTCTTCTTACTAAAAGCTTTTCATTTATTTATTTTATACTTACGATGCCAGCCTTTAGACGATCTAATAGACCTTGCTCAATAACATTATCCAACCTGGCGGCGACAAGTGCCTTCTGTTCCCTACGCTTTTCTCTTCTCTCAATCTTGCGCTGAATAGGCACCAATTTCTTTCTATAAACCAAAAAAATTTTTTAACATTATAGTATCCCAAGCTCAATATAATTTGTTTTTACTACAGTTGATTAGATATCTACAACTAGCTACTTACGAATTATTCAATCTGAGTTTTCGCATCCGTATAAGATATTGAGTAATTTTGACCAAACGCTGCTTACACTTCTGTCTAGCATATTCAGACCAGAAAACCAAATTCTCATCAATCTCCTGAAGCGCTTTGTGGAAATTCCTCGAGAGCTTCACTTTCTCCCACATTTTATTCGGGAATGCGGATCTGAATAAATAGTATAAAAATTAAAAGGCGGAACCATTTAATGTAATTTTATTATGTGTCATGCATTTCCCCATTACCTTTCAATCGTTTTAAGATAAAGAAAGCAAACTCCATTTTCTTCTCGAACTGTTGCATACTGACTATTCGCCAACGGGCACGACAGCCTAGTACATAGTCCAGTTAGATTATATTCATTACGACAAAATTTGTGTGCTTTGGTGTTCACTTTGAAGGAACAAAATGATTTGTTAATGATTCCCCACACAATATCGTCACTCTGCATGTTACTAATTAACGAGATGCAGGCTGACCTATGATGAAGCCTATAATAAAATTAGGAAGTTTTTAGTAAAATATTAACTACGTTTATTCTGACTCTGAAACCAAAATATGTTGCCAACTAAAAGCTTTTATAACTTTAAGACGCTATATTTTGGAATCCCGAAAGTTCACGAAAATGATGACATGTTGCACTTGTTTTTAACCAAATGAAATTAATTTGCTCCGGACACTCATCAGGTTAGGAAAACAGTTCTTCTCGTTATGTATATACTAACACATTTGTAGAAAACATTGCGTATATTGCATTAAACATGCAGCCGATATGAGGTTCGCGCGTATCTCGTTTACTTAATGATATGAAAATTCGTATGCTTTGAAGATGAACAAGTTTGTAATCGGCTTTGTTCAGTGAAGTGACAAATTCTGGTCTGGTTTTTGCATGGAGAAAACGAAAAAAAAAATAATCAAAACTTTCCCTCGGGCCTTGACATTTCTAATTCATTATTTAATTAGTAAGAATTAATGGCGGGGTGGGACTAGGGAATGAATACTGAATAAATTGATTACAATGCAGATAATGTAGCATACTAAATTGGTATGTAGAAAATGTACGGCATTTTTGAATGCAGATTAAAAAATACGGTTTGGCCGATGAAAGATTTTATTTCGAAATCGAACGGTATGTTCCTTTAGAGCAACCAGTTTATTTTGGTATGAAAAGTTGGCAAGTCAACAAGAGACGAGATATTAAAAATATGTGTTTGGCGTATATTGTTATGGGCTGGTCAATCCATCATATTGTTTGGTCAATATCGATGTGCTCTGTACCTCGAACAAGCTGCTACTGTTACTGAGCTGTTCTTCCAAATGTAAATTTCTTTCGTAACTATCCGCACACAATGCCAATTAAATATATTCACGAAACTTGCACATGGCCCCCGAAGCAGCCATGTTTGCCGCAACGTCCAGGAGTTTCCTGTGCTCCTATACTAGAAGAACATCGATTGGAATGCAATCTTCCACAGAAGCCAGACTTTGTAGTAGATCACAGGGAACCGATAGTGGTGGAATGGCCTCCAAAGCAAGAAATTGGTCAGGGAGATTGCGAACCAGATACAGGGATGCGGGAAGATCTTCTTGCGAAAATTCCAGACCAAATAGTACCACAAACTGTGCAGGTTCAAGCAACCCCAGCACTTACCCCGGATCAAGTAGTGTGTCCCATACAGCATGATAAAATTCAACATCCGTTGTGTCCTGATGGCATACTACATGTAGCGATTGACCCACCCAAGCCTGTGAAATGTGAAATTCGCATACCGGAAATGGGTCGTGCAGTCAGACAACCAATGAGGCCTTGGAGGCAGTGTATTGAAAACACTCTCATAAATGACCAGGTTCGTCGACCTATGGCGCGCTGGTGCCATAAGCGTCCAATGCCTGGACTGGTTATACCTACTTGTGAGCTACAGAGAATGAAAGATAAGGTCGCAGAGCCTGAAAGAAAGGCCAAAGAGAAAGCAGAGCGTATTGCTTGGAGAGAGTGTCAACGGTTGAAGTCCAGAGAACGTATGGCAAAATGGAACTACACAGTGGAGGTATAAATTATATGACAATTAACTTCAGATACAGTAAGCCGTTTAAGTCTAACTTTTTTCAAAATTTAAGAGTTTATTAGGCCGGAAGAAGGCTAAAGAAGATGCCAAAGAGCAAGCTGAGCGAGATGGTTTCAAAGAGCTACTAAAAACCATCAAAGCTGGGCGAGATAATTACTCTGAGGAGCAGATTGCGCGAGCCAAGAAGTTAATGTTGTATCGTAAAGGACTTATCAAGGACTTTCATTCGGGGCTAGCTTTTTCGAAAATGATGCAAGACATTGAAAGATCCCGGCAAATCAACGATAAAGACAGGAAAGATCCTCCAGACGCTCCTCTTTGTGAGCAGAAATGTATGAAACGAATGCTTTACGAAGTCAACAGGCCTGACTTGGTCGACATGGTGGAACGCAAACCGAAGAAGATAAACGAAAAGTACAAATCAATTAGGTTTAATTCAAATTCATTGCGATAATTTTGCAAAATTTTGTTTTAGGCTGCGGGATACTTTACAGAATATTGAGATTAGACAGAAGGAGCAACAGGAAGAACTAAATAATGCGGTTCAATCAATGAAGGAAATGGTGAAAGATAATCTACCAGATCTTCCTAAAGCTTACTTGAAGCGTATGCAAGAGCCAGAATGCGAAGAAGTTTCGGTAAATGTTTTCCAATAAATCAGATTCCTTTTAATTTCCAATTTTATATGAAAGTTTTTAAATCCAATAATAGAGTCAAGAAAAGTTCCTTGCTCGTCGGGAAAAGTTTTATGAAGAGATTGACGAAAAGTTGGCTATTGACGCTTTCATTGAGTCTCACGAGAAAGAAGTGGAACGGCAAGCGTGTGAATATCAAAAGTTTAAACAGCATAAAGACCTCATTCGGAAACAAACTGAAGAACGGGTACCGTAGGAATTGAAAAGAATCAAGAGTGAAAATCATGTACAAAAATAAATTCATCACCTTTTATCGATTTTATAGTTGATCAGAGAGAAAGTCCAAAGAAATATCGAAAAATCAGAAAAGGCTGCTGCTGCGCTTGTTGCCGCGCGAGCAAAGAAAAAAGAAGGCTCTATTGATTTTGAATCATTAAGAGAAAAATGGTTAGATTGACATAATTCTTGGATTGTTGATATAAACGTAAGTCAATTTTATTTGTCCTTACGTCGGTTTTAATTATCTTAGGCAAGAAGAAATTGAAGAGAGAGAGGAAGAGCGCAAAGAGCAGCTTAAGAGGAGAGCAGTGTTGGTGGAAAAAGACTATTTACAACGGAAAGGGTTTGTGTACCTATTAATTGTTACATTTATTGACTCGATGAATATGATTTTGAATTATTCAACTAATTTTAGAGTCGAACGATGTAAATGGCAAATGCGAGATGTTTCTCGTCTGTGGGCTCGTGAGCAATTGGTAGCGGTGGAGAATTATGAGCAGGAATGTGTCCGTAAAAATATTAGACGCCAACAGGCCGAGGAAAACCAACTGTACAATCTTGCTGCTGCGGTAAGGACTGTCCGACATCTTTTTTGGCAAAACAATTTTTAACGAACGTTATCTTGATTTTAAAGTTTAATATTTCCATTATAGTCTGAGAAGAGATGCCAAGCAGAACGAGAAAAGATGTACGACAACGCATGGGCAGAGAAAATCAAGGGCCAGTATTTCGAAGAAATGCAGGAAATGAAGGACTACGCTCAAGAATGCCTCCGTGATTGGGCTGGAAAGGGACGAAGTCTTGTTCCAATGTATATGCGAATGAAGGTGTGATAATAAATCTTACATAAAATATTATGTAAAGTTGAGTAAATAATTTACAATTTACCCCACATCTTCTTTGTTTGAAAAAAGAAATGGGAGTGGGACTCCCAAATGGACCCCAGAATGTTCCGCCAGTGGGAGGAAAAGAAGAAACAAGAGAAAGCCGAGAAAGGAGAAGAAATTTCGGCTGATCCAAATGGCTATGCACTTCTTATCTCTCCTGAGACAATTCCATACAAATGTAAATCAACAGTGGAGGAATGCGAAACAACTCAGTCAACTTCCAGAAGACTGGGATTTTGTTAAGGCGATCTAATAATGAAAACATTTACTCCAATTTACATGAACGTTTCCCCTATGAATTGACCAACCAACCAACGTCAATCTTTCGATTAAATGGATCTTAGCTAGTATAATGAGGTAACCCTAACGTGCTATTTAGTCGTTAACCTTGGGAATCTGAATCTTATTAAATTAAATACGATCGTAATCACTCAACCACTGAATGTAAACGCAACGCAGCCAAGTGACTCTGCAATAAAATAATTTTGAACTTAACTCTACAAGAAAATCGGACTATTTAATTTGTGACTACATTTCAAAGTTTCATCATAATTAAATTCTTACACAAATTATTGTAAAGTATTTACACTACCGTTAACATTAACACTAGGAAAGTTTAATGCTTCACTTTCTTGCAAACAATCCAAACGTTAATGGCAAATGCAATTAATCCAAGTGCCGTCCTTCCATATTGAAGTTTATCCCATTTAGTAATCAGTTTCCTCACATTACTCTCATCTTCCTCAATCTCTTTACATTTGTTATCCTTATATGCAAACAACGCGTCATTCGTTGGCTTCATAAGTAAAAGAGTATAAGGAGCAATTAACAACGTGGTTCCGGCCACCAGTAGATAACGCGAATCTTCAGTTTTCATGAAGCATTTCACCGCGAGACCAGACGTCGTAAGGATTAATGAGACGGCTATTTTCGAGCCGTTTTTGTACAGTCGTTTCCAAGAAGGAAGTGGGTCACTGGTTGCCTTCAGAGCAGGAACTGCTAGACTGGTAATTGCTCCTCCGAACCCAGCCAAAATGCCGGAGGTGAACACGCATACTGCTTTGTCGTTGAATTTCATTTTAAGCTGATATCTGATACGTAACCAATAACCTGAAAATAAAAAGAAAATAGTCAGCATAATTTTAAACTCTTCAGTTTTTAAATTATCTGTGATTGTTTGCTTTCCCCCCGTGATTTCACACTTGAAAGAGTCAGATTTACAGGCAGTAATTGTATCAAAAAGGCTGTTTTAAATACCTGAAAGCTATGCGGAACTTTAATTATTTCACTAATTTTATTGTTAAATTTTAAATACTTTAGCTGTCATTCCTTAACTCATTCAGAACGAATCCAAATCCAAATCTATCGCGGATATAAATGATGTAGTTTAGTGAAAGAATATTGCACCGGTTGCGAACTGCAGAAACGAGCAGTTCTCACTCTCATCTACAGTCCGAGATGAGAGATGAAGCAAGTAGACATTAAAACTTTCAGCTGGATCGAAATATATTGCAGGAATTTAGGAAAATCTGTCGTGTCTACTGTGTCCCGTATATCCTAATATTAAACTATCCGGAAGCTCGCTGGTCGGACTTTGTTTTTTAACCGAGACTGATGAGTTATGCATACGATGAAGGTTTAATTCCATGATAAAATATAAGCCTGTCAAGATTGGCAAGATTGGCGCTGTTCTGCAGTTCTTGACGGATGACATTTAACTGACCTTGATTGAATAAATACACTTACGTTAATGAAGTGGAAGTGTGTTATGGAAAACTAACAATGACTCATGATATATTTACCGGAGCTCAATAGCTGAAGGCTTCATCCCATGACCATTGGATTGTTTTTTCGTTTCTTACTTTAGAGCATTATGTTCGGAGAAAAATCCATATATATAAATGCAATATTCCAAATCATGATTAAAACTATGTCCAATGTCCATCAATGCACAAATCCCCGATAGCTTACATTCGGCGTGATTAAAGCTTAAACGTATCGTTTGTAGAAATACATAATGCCATAAATAAGAGAAAATCTTAAGATGCTTGAGCAATTACTGAGCAAATATTAAAATTAAGTGTATGTATAAATCATACAGTTAAGCGCAATTCCGAAAGCATAAGGTAAATATGTACTTAAAGACATTCATTCAGAGGTTTCTTGTGTGACAAAGAAAGTGGAAAGCTCTGTGAACAATAAAAATCATCGTCGCATTCCAAACCTCTCGAGTTATGAATGAAGTAATGGAATAATACCATAAAGATTATAAATATCTTGAAAGATGTTGAAAGATATTCTGCCTACAGCGTATAGCTTTTAATGAAGAAGGACACGTAGCATCCCTTTTCCAGAGAGGAACAATAAACTTTTTTTATTTGATACATTTTTCTACGATTGTGTATCTCAACATCGATGAAAGGCAGACGAGCCTTCGTGAGCTTGGGACCAAGATGTTTATGACATGATGACAAGAACACTGAAGATGAAGTTCCCAACTTTGTTTATCTTAACATTCCTTTTCTATGGTCAAAAAGCAAATCTATGCGTTTTAACAAAATTAATTTTGTTAATTTGAAATAAAGGTGTATATTTTTAAATAGATCTAGAACATGCTTTGGCCCATGTGGATTGGATATAACATGCTTCCGTTTTCATTAATTTGTTCAATTTTTACCGTTTATTCTCTCGCAAAGGTTTTATAAAATGAGAAGGAATGAATGTTTCATGTCTCACAGTTTCCTCTTATTTTTATCAATGACAATATAGGAACACTTAACCATTCAGGGAGTAAACATACTGCATTAGATTTTATTTTACGAATATTACAACCAGCTTCTTCGGGTAATGCATTTATGAAGAAATGAGGTAGAAAAAAAGGTAATTTAGGAGTGTTATTAGCTCTACTTGGTCGTGACTCGTGAGTTATTTACATTTCTATGCCATGTACCTGACTAAGTTCTAACAATAACGTGATAACTGAACAGAATGCGACCATCCAACATTCAACCCTCTAAATCTGTTCAAGTACAATAGGGAAGTCTGCACTTATTTATTGTCTGAACTTTCAGGTGCATTTTCTCACGGCCGGAAAAATACCCATACATAAAATGTGTGCAAGAAATGGGAAATTGTTTCAGCAGCACGACTTTGAGATGGAAGGTGTATCTTTAACAACTTCAACCCCATCATCATCATCCCCTTCTACTGGTTTTTGGTGCATGGATGCAATGCATGTTTCATAAAAATTGGCATTATCTCTGCCCTCTCTACCTTTTTAGCTTTTTGTCGGGTCTTTGTCTAAAAGGGTTGTTTTATATTTGAGCTCCTATCTCGAGTTGAAACTCAAAGAATTCAAGAGAGAATTTGAAATAAAGCTAGACAATCCCAGTAGTTCTTTATACGATTGTTGGATAAGCTACAACCTGCCGTTCCTAGAAGAAAAGGTAAGAAGACAGATGTTGCTGGGCCTCTTATTAAAAATCATTGGCCGGAGAAAAGGACAACAGAAAATAAAAAGAGCAAGAGTTTAAAGAGTTGGCTTCTTATACTTGAACAATTTTTTCAGACAGTTCATGAGCTCCTATCTGCATTCAAATGCAATAGATATGATCAGTTCAGTACCTGTCTTGCAATAATAATACAGAATCATAGGCAAAGGAACGTTATGTGTAACTACGGTTTGAAGGATATAGGACTCATGGGATCATCATCTTTTAACTCGGTAGTGCAAAGCGGTGATCAAGAAAGGCACGACGATCAGGGTGATGATATCAAGTGTAATGATATGTAGTTCTTCGTTATTATGTACCAATTACCTCCGTGTACAACAGGATTATATTATTACTGGTTGTATCGTTTGTATTTTGTATGTGTTGTATAAAGGAATAAAAAGCTGAACTGGATTATGAAATGAAGTAGTACTTTACATGTTTTCTCAAAAGTCGCATTTTCTTGTTATTATTAAAATATGATAATGGCAAAAAGAAGCTTAGCAATGGTAAAAAGTGCAAGCACAGACATAAACCCAAAGGTTCACAGGTACGGTAGACAATCGGACGTTGTATTGTTTGAATGAGCAAAAATGAGACAAAAATTCCTTCATCCTTCTCCTCTCTGTCTCTGAGTCTGTGACTTGACTAAGAGCTGCTCTCTCTTTCCATTCGTTGTTTGTGTGTCTCTGTCCCATTCCTTACTTGGTCACAGTCAGAAAAGTTTTTTTGCAAAGTGAAGTGCAATAAAGTGCAATAGTTTTGAATTTCTCATTAAACTCCAAAAATAAGCAAAACTATCCGAAAATAATGGAAAATTTGTAATATTAGAATACAATAAGTGATCTTTAAGCATTTTACTACAAAATGTCAGCAAATACCATGAACAATTTGGAGCTGCGTGAAGCTGTGAAGGCAGTGGTGCGTAGTTTTGCCAGCTCCAGATCGTCTGGAAATGGTGGATATGGTACACCGGTTCATCACCATCATCACCTACATTCAAATCATGGTCATGGCAGTGGTCATCATCATGT
>JAANSQ010002522.1:0-11792 GCA_036850885.1 Lepidocyrtinus dapeste | reverse complement strand
GAGCTCAGCGGGGCTTTAACAATCTCCCTATTATCTAGACATTCTTCCAGAATAAATCGATTATGTATGTACTATGGAAAGTAAAGTAGAGAGTGTGGGTGACCACTGAAAAACTGGCAAGGATCGTTTTGGAGTTTACTAAATGTATCGGTGGAACTGCCGGGTTCCCACCGTTCGCTGGAAGGACAATTTTTTGAATGATAGAGTAACGACTAATTCTCCCACCGCAGCATCGTCAGACCCCAACCCTACGACTATAACAGAGGAAGCCATTAAAAGCCCCAATTTTTGTGTGGGTAGTGCAGGTAATTTATCAGGATCCGCATTGACATCCACCGATCCCATTACATATCCAACAACAAGGACATCACCAGAGTACCTCCAAAACTCCCCCGAAACTCTAGAGCTTGACTATGAAAATGACGAGGAAAGTACTAGAACTCTGACTACAAATAGATTTAATAACTTGAGCAGTTCGCCAAAGTCTTCATCTGCATCTGGAACAAGGTCCGTATTAGCTGCAACTGCTGACAACGACGTAGATGAATCCAAGCCTGGGAATTGCAATGTGATCCGAACATTCTTTACTTTTGTGGGTATTTTGGTGCGACAAGTTCACACGCTTTCTCTAGCTCTCCTTATTGGACTATTAGTGAATCCAATTAATTATTGCATTTACTCTCTTTCTCTATACTCTCCTTCATTCTTCCCATCGATCCGGAAAATAGTGCCAGGAGGGTCATCCTCTGCCAAATTTTACTGTTGCAAGAGGAAAAATAGATTATGTAGAAGTGGCGGTGGTGTTGTTGGTTCAGCTAGGGTTAGGCACTGTACTCTACCGAATTTCCGTACCTGTAATTGCATTTCCTTCCTCAGGCCTATTTTTGGAGAGTGGTTCTGCAACAAGGACAATAGCTGCGGTCTTGACAACGATATTGCTACTACAACTCATCACCGGAACCTTACCAAGCCAAGGAGACTAGGCAGAATGGCACAGATCCTATCCAAAACAATGACTCTTCTGGGAGTCGCCTTTATTATCCATTTTATCATCATGTCTACCTTTGCACAAAGAGAAGGTAAGTAAAATCCAAGAAAAAATTGCTTTTCGCTGAAGGTATAGACTGTAATTTAATTCATAAAAGTAGCTATAGAAAACAAGAGGTTGTGTGGTCTATTATCTATTGGCCTTTGTTGTTTGCCAAGAAAAATTGAATTGCTGAAACTGAAAGTAAATAATGAAAAAATACATTCTTTGATAGCCTTTATTATTACTTTACTATTTTTAGCTTTAGGAAACTATAAATTTCTGTGTCTTATAAACTTTATATTGCCAGTCTATTTTTTCACATCCAAATAGCATCTTAAAAATAACTCCATAGTTTGAACTAACAAAATGCGTTAATAAGAGCGTTAACCCTTAATAATCACTCTAGAAAATCATTTCCTGCGTTTGCTCAGGCATTACATCATAATCCATATCTAATGCCTGTAGTTATTATAATGGTCATTCGCCTTCACACCTCCGTGCCTTCCATGTGACTCGATGCTGAGATCTATTCGCTTCATTAAACTATAATATGAAGGAGGAAATGCTGAGGTGTTTATTGGCAGCAGATTTCTTTGGAAGAAATAATATGGCTTGGAGTGTTCCTTCTCTAATTTGTGGTTAAAGCATTTGTGATCCCACGAACTCTTTCTTTGGCTAAATATTTGTATAGTCAGCAAATCTCAAGAAATTAATGTCAAGGGAGAAATGATGGAACTAATAAAGTGGTTGTTATAGCCCGTGTAAATTAGAGCTTAATGGCTTTTAAATACCTGAAGTGGACAGTGGATTTAATAACGTGATGACACTCAATCAAGTCCATACTAGCGTGTTTACTCATATTACCCTCATTTTGTGTAGGAATTCGTTGAGATTTCAATTACATTTAAAGTGTAGCTTTGTAGTATGCAGCTTGAGAGCAAAAGTGCATCTCAGATATCACCCCACTTGAGCAATTACCTAATTGCGTACAATATGTGATGCACTTTGCCGTCAAAATGATTTATCGCTTGGTGGTACATTAGGCACCAGGACAAAAATACCAGTGGAACTCAAAGAGTAGTCGTTTTTTATCCCTTTTTCCATCTCAACTCGTTTTTTGCCTTTTAACTCAAATTTGGTTTGAATGGGAAGCAATATGTATTAATTAGACGAGGTTTTCGCTCATCCCAAATGTCAAAACGGAACTGGAGGATATAACCATTAATCGTGGAGGATGTCGTTTTAACAGCCTTCATTTTTCTTTCTTGCCACTACTCTCCCTAGACGTTTTTATCTACAGCTAGAGCTTTACTCATTTCATTTCCGGAAAAGTAAACGCATCCCGTACATTATATCATGCGAGGAGTTTATGTTGAAAGGGAAATTCTCCAAAGTACACTTTAGATATTGCACCACTCCGCTTTAAGAAATTAACGTGGCCTGGTCCCTCCAAACTCCCCTTTTCCATGCGAGACCAGAGAGTAAATAAATGAATTGAGGACGCTTACTCGGCGCTAAATTGTTTTTAGTTTTTGCCAAGCAATGATTTGTTTAGTCAGTATACAAACAATACTTACTTCATCGCTCCAATGGGGTTTTGGAGGAAATGTATATTATCGTTGCGTGAGAGAACATAAGTGCATAACCTTTACTCAGAGGTTGCCGTAGTTGTCGCTTGATGAGTTAGTGAAGGCGGTGGAATGTCTCGCTGAAGCTTCATGTAGAAATTCAATGTCAAGCACACAAGGTCAATTTAAAGTGGAAATAAAAGTAATTAAATGTTATTAAAAACCATTTCTATATGGGATGCACACAGACCAGCAGCTGCACACGGCTCAATCCTCATTTCTAGTTGAAGGGTAAACACACATTATGTACTGTTGGTTGATAAGTGTAAGTGCAGTCGTTAGAACTCTTACTTTCCCCCGTTGGAATGATCAACTTTCTCTGGATTACGTAGGTAGCTACAGGCACAGGCGTTGTGCTAAGATTTTCTTGGAAAAACTATTTAGTATGAAATTTTTGCAAAATGCCGCCTGTCGCTAATGCAATTTTAGCAAATTGAATGAGAGAAGATGAAGATAGTCGAAATACTAATAGAGAAAAAGCTACTTTCTCCTAGGAAGTATGAGACTCGAGATAGAAGGGTAAATAAAAAGATATTGCGAGTAAAAATGAGAACGTAGAGTGAGTAAACTGCAGTTAACCTTATAGAACCTTAAGAACCTACGCCTTTATGCATTATGGATCAGGTACGATAGAAATTGGAAAGCGAAATGACAATAAAGAAAATGGAAATTTCCTATACCTTCATGGCAATTCCCAGCTCCTTTACCTGCAAAGTCCTGATGTCAATGGAATGGAATGACGTAAGCAGCTGAATCAACTTTAAACCTGGGCGGAGAAGGAAAATAGATGCAAAAGTGGATAAAATTTATCTTCATCAGAGTAAGCATAGAAAAGAAAATCCTTTGTAAAAAGAAGCTCTCAGCATTAGCCTGATTTGTTTATCCCTCAAATGAATACTTTCACTTGGTTTGCTTACTAGTCAGTATATAATCGGTTCTCCAATCGGTGTAAGCAAACCCACGAACCCAACCCAGCCAAAATGGCTTAAGCCAAAGCCAAGTCACCATCACACATCACAGCAATATTTTTCCTGTAGTTTACTCCGTTCCAATATTTTTTTTCGAAAAGTAGAAAGTTATGTCGCAGCCAAAATCTGTAGGAAGGGAAAAATGAGACAGCAATAATATGAGATGGTGCCAACCCACGCCATGGGAACAGAGAGATGGATGGAAAACCTTATATCTTTACAGCATATGTTTACCTTTTGTCCTAGATTCTACTTGTTTGAGAATTCTTATTGGTGATCAAAAGAGACTGTTTTATAATTCTTGTTCCTTATCTCTCTCCCTGATCCTCTATAGTAATTTGGAATGTTGATGTTGGTACTGTGTCTAGCGCTGCTTGATTCCTTAGATAAAATGCTTACACATCGTGTAGATCCAAATACATTGCTGTTTAGCCTATCTGTATTGTGTTGATAAGCTCAAGTATAAACAGAGAAAAATGGTGAACAATAGAATCCCTCTTTGTTTGTTCCTTTCTTGCAGCGGAAGAGTTTACGCTACTACGTAATAACCTTTGTTCCTTCCTAGGATTCGTACATTGTAAAGATCTACTAGGGCCTTTTTACATGAAGAAAATTGACCTGAAAACCTTATGCCTTTTTTTGCTTTCTCCTAGAATGAAAGAATCACGAGTTGTTCCTTTAATGAGAACTACGTCCTCCCTTTTCTCCACGTCTGTCCTTGTTTGCCAATTTTCTCGACGTAATTACTTTTTTCCTCGTTTCAATTCTTTCCTTTTTCCTTGTTTACTCTACCCTTTAATTTTGCATGAGCAAGTTGGAAGTTCCTTTTGGCGAAAAATAAAAACTAGTTTTTAGAGTTTTTCGTTACAAGGTCAGTATTTGAATGATGAGGGGATATTTCGCAAACGTAAAGTCGCTTTGTCTTTCTCTCATGAACTTGATGGAGAACAGACAATGAATTACATGACATCAACATGGCCAATCGGGCTTAATGGAAAATTAACGCTTAAAAAATCAAAAAAGCATCAAAAAAATAAAAGTTAATATTTAATTGGTTTGCTTCAATGAAAAACTATATTCTCTTCAAAAGTTGCCCTATCAACTACTTTTTTTGGGAACTTTCACCAATTTCAAAAGCAATCCTTTGTATGTTTTACCTTTAGATTTGTGGGGCGTGGTGGGCATTAAGTAAAGCAAAGTCGTTAATAGAATACCTCTTAATTTAAATATTTCATGATAACACTCCTTGAGAAAAAATGATATGCTTAAACTGCCACTCTGTGAATTTGATTAAAGGTTGGCACATGTGAAATTGCTTATAACTCCATTCATTAAAGTTGCGGAATGATTTCGGTGGAAGCAACCTTCGGGGGCTTTTGACATGATTGTTATGTTAATTTGCCTAATGAGAATCGCCTGCTTACTTATTGGAACTTTGGCTGGAAGTAAACGTTGCACTAGTATGGCTGTACATTCATTATTGAACGTTTCGTGAGTGATATGTAAGCTCAACCACGTCGAGTATTTTGCAATAATTGGCGCCCTACCGTATTATGTGCCGCAGCGTGAGGCAATTTTGTTGGATGAATGGATAAAAAAGCAACCATAGCAATGGAAAATGTCTACATAAACATTTATTTTAGGGAATTCACGGTACAGAATTAGAATTATTCGTGCGAAAGAAAATTTCAAACAAAATGCTTTTCCGGCGATTTTCAGGATTCCATGTGGGCTAAAGTAAGAGTTGGATGCAGGTTTTAGGAATGTATGATAAATGTAGTTAAGGAAATTAAATCTGCAACATTTACTCCACTTGAGCTGCATAATGTACGCACTTCAACCCGCAAGCACGCATGATGATAAATAGGCTCATTGGGGTAGCTTAATGAGAACCTTGATTAAACTCTAGAGAAGGTGAAAGAGTAAACATATAATTTCCCATACGTTTTGCCATTTGCGAGTTACTTCACTTCTCAGAGAGTACTGCCTAGATTAAAAATACTTTTGCTCTGGAGCTTATTAACTGGAAAGAAACGGTCTTTGAACTCACAAATTAAATGTAGGATTTACGCAAGACTGTAAAGGGTTTGGCGTATTTTGACGAGCTTTTTGAACAGCCAAATCTCCCGAAATCCTACCTTTTGAGACTAACAAAAATATTTCTGTAAAAGCAGTGGTTTCAACCCCACCCTAGGTTTTGCAACATCTTTAGTAGTTTGATGACCCCCAGCCAGCTGGTTAATATTTAAAATATTAATTCCCGTCCGGAAGTTTTCTTCTAAAACCAAAGAGCATGCGAAATGAGAATGAGGATAACTTCTAGTAGTTCTAGTTACGTCTTTCTATCTCTCTTTCACCTAAATTCTTGCAATTCTTGTAGTTCTGTTTACATGAAAACTTTTTTCAAGTCTAGACAGACCACAAGTTGTACAGCTAAAGTCTAACCGTTAAGCCATGTCTAGGAGCGATTTGTATCCTCCATAAAATATGTAATTTCACGACTTTGATAATGACTTTCCCCAGGAAAAATAATTTTCCTCGAGTAATGCATTTTTCTACACGTCCTACACAAACCTACATAAACTTCAATTTGTTAATTTTTATGCTAATTCATGTCTCTGTGTTTGTGGCAAGGACAAGCTGTCAAAAAATGTGCAAAAGTTTGCCTTCTCACAGCCCTCTGGCTTTGGCCCACTCACCTGGAGCAAGGTGAAACAGAATGTGGCTCGTGCGAAACTAAAACTTAAACCTGTCATTAAAGTCCAATCAGCAGCTAGGTTTTATGACTCATATTAAACTTTCTTTTCTTCCCACTCACACAAACACGCATTAAGTAAGTAATAAAAGAGGCAAAAATGTATATTATTTATAGCAAACCCTATACACGGCACACCTCCTATAAAGTTATATTAGGGAAAGTAGGTGAAGCAATAAAGTAATGCCTGCGTATCTAAATCAGGTTTTCTTGTAAGCTTGTGAGCTACTACTTCATGGAAAATTCTCCAGGAGGAGAAATACGAGAAACGAAAAGATGTCAGGTTATATTCATGTCAGGAGAAATTGCGAAAAGTTTCTATTTTTATGAACTCAAGTAGGTGCTGGAGCGCCCTTTTTGGGGAGCAAAAGTGGTATCTGGTTTACTTTACCTAAAGCCTAGACAGAAATTCATTGATTGAACGAAAATAACCATTGAGAAACTATCCCTTTCTCCGCCTGATTGCATGGTACATTGAAAACTAGTCATTTTCTTTGATTTCCCACAAAATTAGCATGTAAACGAAAATAAGAACTGCACTGCAAATTTCCTTCTCTCACGCACCCACCAGAAAAGTCCTTAGGAGTAAGGAAAGTCTCCATCTTGGAGGGAAAACTTTTGTGAAAATCCATACTATTTCCTACTTTGGAGCTCTGGAGACTAATATCATTACGGATATTTTCTTCTTTAATCAAACGCGTAATGTTTTTTGTGAAACAATGAGAAAAACTACAACTTTTGCATGTTTATACTTCTGACTACTTCTAAAGGTCATGTTTATTTTTTTGGCGATTTTGCTTTCAAAGTCTATAAAAAAATGAAATGTTGTGGGCGGACAGTACAACATGCAAATGTCCCCTGTTATTAAGCTAGTCACAAGATCCATTTCAGTTTATTCTGTGTGGAGGTAGGTCTTAGGCGGAATGATTACAGTTGCATGACTGCATGGTCACTGGCCAAATGAGCATGTTCTCAAGAAAAGGATTCCTCCCACCTTAAAATCCACTCTAGTATATTGAATCTGTTGGCAGTAGTAGGCCAAGGAAACACACGTTTACACTTTAAAGTAATTTTCAATTTTCTATGAAACTGTTTTAATACAAGGTTTCTGTCGGTAACATAAGCGATACAATAGTACTTGCCTCCAAACTCCAAACACATTTTAGGTACGGTATTTTAGAATTTAAGGGGGCTATAGAATTATAGGATCATATCACGGTGGATTATTTTTAGATGGAAATGGGCACTTTTTCTAGAAAGCATCCCACTCATCTTTTTATCTCCCTTCTTTAAATGGAATGCAAGTATCTCTTTGATCCAAATTGCATTTTACACACATTACAGTTACGTGTCTTGCGTAACTTGTTTTTATACTCCCATAAGCATTGCTTTAGTTATTATCTCGCTCACGTGTACGGCTGCAAGTAGTAAAGATAATGTAGAGCAACATAAATGAAATCCTCTTCGTGGAATTTTTAACAACTTCTTTGCTAACGATGCATCCAACTGAAACTAGAAGCTTTTGAAACGTGCACAATAATATATTCTTTCCTGAAGCTAATGGTTTCCATGTTGTCCGATCAGTCTATTTAAGAACCCTAAGAATAACGGTAATCAGAGCATCGCCCACATTAAACATCAAATTAAGGCTATATCTAACTAATTTATTTTGTAAAAGGCTTAAGAAAGTATTTTAAATTATGGAAACACTCCTACACTTCCTCCATGGGTGTTGGTACAAAAGAGTGATGATGTGAAAAAGCCGACTACAATTGTGGCGTCTATGGTACCGTTTTTATATATTTTTTCAAAAATGCTAGTTATTTGAAGAAAGTTTGTTTGAACATTGTTGTTTCATTGGATCCTTCGGAGCAGAAACCTTGGGAGTTACGGTCTAACGCAATTTCTTTCTTTTGATTGTATGCGCCCAACTTAGACTTTGATGTATTACCGGGGAGAAACGAACCTAAAATTAAAGATCTAAGACATTTCAGTTTACTTCTAGCTCAAAATGAGATTTTCTTGGAAGAAAGGAACACTCTCCGATGTAATTTTCCTTGTCCTTCTTAAGCTCATATAATGAAATGCTACGTGGATTTAAACTGAGATAAGGATATCAAGGTCAACACTTTAAATTTCAGCTCAAGTATTATTGATTACCTTCATAAAAGCTTGTAACGAAATTAGAGGAAATGAATGGGCGGCTTCTTAAAACCAATTAAATTAGTGAAGCCTAAAGTGATATTGTAGAAGATGATTTTGCATTTACACTAGAAGGGCTTTTCACTTGCCGCCACTGCACCATTTTAGATTGGATGGAGTTTGGAAATGAGATTTTTTTCGACTGCAAGGAAAACGCTCTCTCCCACTTGCAATCTAATTGCTACATTGTTCACATATGTGAACCGTCCCGGCTTCCTTCCCTAACCTGGTTTCATAGTCCCAGAACAGGCGCAAAATTGCCATCATTTTCTAAGCTAAGGGACAGGGTGAACTCATGTAAGTACAGTTACGCCTTACATTTCGACTTTCGAGTTCTTTTTCTCAAATTGTTTGAATCAATGACATAGATTCCCACTCTCTACGAAAGGGAAGACGTACAGGAAGCTCAAAAACGAAAAAGCGGAACTCTAGACCGTTGACAAGCATTCGACGGCTGTCAACATGTCCTCAATTTTCTAAAAGTACCTAGTGTGACTTATGTGGATGCCAAGATGCCAAAAAATTGCTTTTTACGAGACGCTAAAACTACTAAAAACTACCTAACTTTTCCCTTGTGATAAGGTACATCATTTCCAGGCGCGGAAGGAGGGCAACATAAACGCGCGAAGTGTGAAACTACTCAAAAGTTGATTTTACCTCAATGGCTTATAGAAAAGCCGTAAGAATACATGCTGTGTGCGTGGATATCTATAAGGAACGTTGATAATGCTGGAGTTCTTTGCGTCCTGATGACTCTAGGAAAGGTAATGCGTGCTCAAGCGGAGAAAAAGTGCGTTTTCTTCCCAGTATTCTAAAGTTTTCGTTGAAAACAACTTCAATCTGAGAAAGTGCCTTCTTTCGTATGTAAATCCATCTCATTTCAGCATTATCTCTGAATGGGAGTGTTTTATGCTGCACTTGTCTTCGGAGAAGTAACAATTTCTTGGGCTCTGAATTCCTGTCGGAATTGAAGAAAGGAGGAAAACACAGTTACTTTTCTTAGAAAAAAGAATGTATTTAGAGAAAGTATTCCTGGAAATGTATTATCTGTTATGCTTCATGAAATACGCAAACATATTTTTAGGGCTTTTAAACCTTCCTCTATCTTGCGACGAGGTAAAAGCTCTGTATCCAACCTGCCACGGAATACTTTCGGTTAAAAATATTGACTTCTCCGGTATATTTTGCATGCTTTGGTTTGGCTTCTCCATTATCATGATTATAAGATTCCGGCTGTGAATTCTGAAGAGAATTCCTCAAAGCGGATGGAGTAAACGGGTAAAGTGAGATAAGGAAATCGTGCAAGGTGGATTTCGGTATACTTGCACGAGACCAAAAGCAATTTGTGATTGTGCGTACAATAAACCATGTGTCGTGTTTACATGATAAATGGGATTCGTGAAACATGTGCATCCAGCTGCTCACGTAGATACCAAAAGTGTTGAAAATCTGAGATGGAGGGAATGAAATGAGTTCATGCGGGGGGTATCTTAACCCAACTTAAATTCAGCTTTTGTCCTCTTCTATGCCTCTTTTTTGAGGAAGATAGACTAAAGTTCAGGTGATTTCTTGGAGTTGATTTGCATTTTCGAATTGCTGTTGACTTTTCAAATGTTGTACCTTAAAATCAAATTTAGGCCTGTCGGCATTATTAACTTCTTCAGTTCCCAATGTTTGCATATGGAGTTATTTATTCGGTTCGTTAAGTCTTGCTGACAGCTTTTGCGGGGACGTAGAGTGTCACCACAACTCGCAAACAAAAAAGACCAAGACGGGCTTCAAGTTCACTTGCCAAGTTGTCATGTAGAAATCATCAAGTCTCATTGAGAACTTTGCTTTGCAAAAGTTTCCTTGTTTACCTTAAACCTACCTACCTACCTTATCTGTTTTTAATTAATTTTTGCGGAATATGAGGGCTACTCTGGGTAATAGTTCCTATGTTATTTCTATAGAAGCAAACTTTCTTTTGTATCATATGTCATAGGACGACGCATGCCATAAAAGTGGCAATTTTTTAACCTAATCGTGCTCCCTGTAATGATCCAAGTATCTAGTATGATAGCATACACTCTACTCTACACCACATCCAATTTTGGAGCCACAAAGAGATAAAATTTAAAGACCTTCACATTTCCTCTAATTTTCTTTCTCATCCATCATGTGCTTTCAAGTGTAAAAAAGTTTCATCTCAAGCGTACACTCCAGTTATGCTCATGCTTTCTGTTATATATCATCGCCACGGGCGAGGCAAGACAGGCGAGTTCACTTTTTTCTAGAATTCTTCAAAGTTTTTGTTGTTTGCACGGTACAAAGTCAACTTTCATTATTCAAGGAGAAAGTTGGAAGAATAGGAGACAAAAAAGTTTCTTGAAAGTTATGGCATACCTCATTTCTCGCAATTATATGGTTGCGTTACGCAGCGAGTGCACGTGTACGTGTAGCAGTAGACATCTGCGTGAAATATTTTTGTAGATCCTCGTCTTTCTAGTTGTTTGGTTGTTTTTTGATAGAGCTTATAAGTTCTGCCGAAAACCTCGCAGAAAGATTTAACTCTAAGAGAAGGCCTTTTCTCAAAAAATAGATGAAATTAGGGAGTGTAGAAAAAACAACATTTTTACGCGTAATGCACAAGTAATAACACTTTCTCTTTCGGATGCGTTTCTCTATTAAAATCCTAACCACGTGAAACTTAATATGTACCGGATTACGGGAGATGTTGCACAAGATAAACGCAGGGAGCTTGAGTGCGTAAACCTTGAAGAAAATTTTCTGTAGATATCCTCAGGGATACTCCAGAAAACCTTCTTGGGAAATCAGAATATAAAAGTTGCGAGCACAAGCCATGGTATCTTTGGAGGTTCTGCTCAGTATTCAGGAGGTAGTTGTGGAGTAATCATCGATAAAGCATTGGCTAATTAATGATGGGGAGATAAGAGCCCTTTTAAAATAGACTTTATGATACCATACAAAGTAAACTTGGAGTAAACTTATTGTTAGAGCCGGGCCGACAGACATCCCCACAGAATTTCTAAGAGATCCTTACGCATCCCCGCAATTCCACGGAAGATATAGTCTATGCCAGCGTGATAAATAGTCTAGCCCATATGCTTGTTTTCGGCAAATTGTTCTGTGGAATTCATAAACAAAGAGTAAACAACTTCAAGACCATCCTACCCTTCAGGAGTTTTCCCTAGCGAACTTGGATGAAA
>JAANSQ010002521.1:0-11794 GCA_036850885.1 Lepidocyrtinus dapeste | reverse complement strand
ATAGTTGAGGATGAAGAAGATCCAAATAACAGCTTTCGTAAGGTTAATTCAATTCAGGAACTTTTCTCAAGTGCATTTTCATCATGGGAAATGTCAAGAGAAATAAAATGGTTTTAGCAACTCAAGAATGAAGTGCTTTGAAGAAAGATCAAAGACTATACCAGGGCAAAGAAATTGAAGCTAAAATCTCTTTTTTTTTACCTAAGAGACTTTCCTAATGGATAATGAAACATGATTGCATTGATTAGATTAAGTAAGTACTGTATACTGCGACAACATTGAAATGAATGTCATGAATCTTATAACACGCTAAATCTGTCACGACAAAAAAATTTTTTAGACTTGACCTAACTCCATATAATCTACCTGTATGAAAATGAAGTAATCTTGGAGAGTCTACAGGGTAAAAAGGAAAGGACTAATGACATGGAGGCGGAAATTTGCCAAATTATACAGTTCATTTTGGATTCATCATGGCTTGACTCAGAAGTCGCACAACACCCCGTTGTCATTTAAATTGCAAATCATTCTCTTAGCATTTCCAGAAAGTTGTTTTAACCAACAAAGCTACATCTGTAAAGTCATTGTTGACACTTCCATGGAATGGTGTTACATAAGCAGAGACAACAACTGTAAAAAAATATGTGAAAAAATAAATGGGAAAAGTTTTCCCTTTGTGGTAGATAAAGGAAACCAAATACGTTTTAGGTTGTGGCATATGTATCCTAAACCGGAAGATGCTCCGGGGCGCGGTCATGAAAAAAGGAAACGACTTTTCACAATACGATAGTTTTTACTTTAGGCAAAGAGAATTCTCTTTTTTATGTTGACTGTCAATTTGAGTGATAACCTGGCTGAGAGATAAAAAAACGGAATGTCAATTTTATGGATGATGGGGAAAGGAAGATGGTAAAAAGAATTTCCGACCAGGAATCTTTTTCTATGCATGCGAAAAGCTGTAACGATAGAGAATAGATAAGCACCTGGAGATGTAGACTGGATCTAACTGCAATTTTTCATGGTAAAGATGGCTAGAAATAAAAAGACTAGCTCCCGTAACCTTTCGCTTTTTAACGATCAGCCATCATTTGAGCTTGAGTGACGAAATAAAATGGCATGGGAAATATTTTTCTTGATCGCAGGAGAATGCAAAGAGAGATAAAAGTGCAGAGGTACATAAAGGTAGTAAATAAATGGTATGACGCATTTCCAACTTCCTGGTGAAAACCTTGAAGTTGTAAGTTCTGAGGGAACACTGAAGGAATGTAAAATAATTCACCTTTCTGTGCCCAGACCAAGAGCCAAGAGGTAAATGTTAGACAAATACATAAATATATGCATCAATTTAACGATTTCGTCAGAGTCATGAAATGCGAAATAAAACTCAGTCGAAACATTTTAGGTACTTTGGACTCGAGAGAGAAAGTGATGAAATCAAAACGTGTCGACAGAAACAGTAGAATCACTATAGTAATGAAAGAAATTCATTGTGTCATCATGTTTTCCACCGCGTAGTCGCGCTTTAGCCAAAACAAGTTTCTTCACCGGGTTTTATTTGACGGTGAAGTGATTGTGAGTGAAAGCACGAGTAAAAAGGCTCTATTTTTGGTGGCGCTATTCATTATAATGGATTTCATGGATTTAAAGGTGTCGAAAGAGGCAATGTTGCAAAATCATAAATGGTGAAAGCAAAATCATGAGACAAAATTTCGGGTGTTTATACGCTAAAAATAATTTATGGGAATGCGTTATTCATGTATTAAAGAGCTTTTTGCGTATTTCCATTTTCCAAACTCATAAAAATTTCTTTGCATTTGACAAATGTAAAATCCTAGGTGGGTTATTGATGTTTTTCCTTGTTTGCGTTTATTTTTGTAAGCGAGCACTGCTGAGGGTTTTTATTGCATACTAAAAAATCAATAAAGCCAAAACAAGTAGAATTGAAACGTTATGTAGCAAGTCTTCCTGGTTGACCTTCAATGCCAATGCTATTTAAGATTACTATAGTAAACGATTCGAGGTGACTTCCTTTTCTTCCGGGAATGTAAGATTCCTTTTAGCCAGCGATAATTAACCTTTTGGTTTCACACAAGCTTACTATTGAGTTTAATCGATTTTTTTCAATAGTCCTCGCAATAATCAGTCTTCAAATTTCCAACTACTATACTTTGATAAGTATGACGGAAATGAATTGCGAAAATTGGCAGGTAGAGAAACATTGATCAATGAACAGAAGTTACGGAAATCAATTAGGTTACATGTAGGAAGTGTTGAAAAACGCGACGTATCAATCGAATGTGCATGCATAGGTAAGAAAAAGGTGTGCCAAAGTATCGCCCACGCATTTTTTCATCCCACATGACATTAAATTTTGGTGAACTTTGACTTTAAAAATAATTCATTTTTAAACATTTGGAACTTTTGGAAACGTAATATAATTATAATATGCGAATTCCGTATAGTAAGAAGAAACAAGGGTAACATAATCTAACTTAATAAATTCTTGGAAAGTGTAACCCCATCCAAGCATGACTCAAATACAAGACCAATTTTGAATACTTCAGAATTTCCAAGTATGAGGTGGAAAGTCATCTCATCGTTATAGAGTTGTAGTTTAAGATTCAGCACATGTTGCTCAAATGAAGTGAAAACTCATTAAAATGGTTATAATGTAGTGTTCTTGACTCGGGGATTTGACTACTTTTCTTATCTTAGTGTTGTTATTCATGGAGAACTTTCATTCATTCATCTTCTTGAAAGTCATGCCTGCTCAACTTTTTTCCCGTCTTGAAGGCAAACACAAGTTTTGGCAAATCAAGTCACTTTATATTCTACATCTTCAAAGTTTCCATTTAAAGTTCAAACTCCAAACAAAGTGTGGTTATAGTAGTACTCACGTACCAGAGGGTATTATGAAGGAATCCCTCCTGGAAACGTGATATGCTGACGGAAAAGTTTTTGAAAGGAATGCTAAATTGCTAATATAAAATAGTCTATAGTTTTTTTTAACTCACCTGCGGTACACAACCTCGAGTTCTCGTCATAACCGTCTGGGCAGTCTGGAGCACCATCGCATAAATACTGGATGGAAATACACTTTCCCTTTCCTTCTGGATGTGGACATTTGAATGGCTGGTAAGGATGACAATTTTCCCCTAAGGTAAACAAAACAGAGTCTGATTTGGTAGTGGTGACCTACTGCCTTTATACATACATGTTTCTAGAAACTTCCAATCGCTTCGTATTGATTTCATGAGTACTGGAGAAAATTGAACAAGTGAGTCAACACGATACTATAGTCATATTGGTCAGTTACGCAATTCTGTCTAATTATGGGGAGAACATGTAGTGAGAAAAGGGTCGTCGGTTAGCTCAATTACTTGGCTAACTTTCACTAATGGGGAAAAGTACTGGAGGGAGTATTCAGTTTGTTTAGTCTAATTTGATCATCCTCTACTGTGTTGTTATTATTTCACTAGTTTTAGCACATTACATAATGCAATAGGCGATAGCTATTTAACACTTGCATTACTTTATTTCACATCTCATCCTCTAAAAACGCGGTGGTTACTACACGCTAAGATAAAGCTTCACAAACGAGCTGTAAGAAGCTGAACTCCCGGAAACCAACAGTGTGGTTCTTATCTACTTTATTGCCTAACCTTTTGACCTAGAAATTAATATTTTTAGGCATTGGCCTAAGTTCAAGCTCTTTATTAGAATATAAATATTAATAAAATTCTAAAAAAAATACTGGAATTTGAATGTACACATACAATTCTATTCAGTTTTCTATACAAACTCAAACCTTTTATTCAGAGTCTTACAGAAAGGCTTTCTACTTCCCCTCACTTTGTCAATTTCTCCACTTCCGTGAGTGTCAAAGGACTTTTTAGTCATTTCCACCATGCATTAAAGCTACATGTCCAACAAGTTTTTATTGAAGTACAAATCTTCCAGCACAACCAAAACACCGTGACATTATGTTGAACGCAACGGGTGTTTTCTTTTCAGGAAAGAGAAAGCATGTAGGATGTTGGATTGCTGGATACTGGTTAGTACGTCTTTCGTGTAACTGAAACCATAACCAACCCTATCACAACTCAGATTTTGGAATACTTGGAATTAGCTCACTACCATTCCAAAGCAAATATATAATACGTGCCTGGGCTACGTATCCGAAATATTATGCTGGAACAAAATTCAGAAAGGAATAATGAGCTACTGTAAAACAAAAGCATTTACCGATATAGCATTATTGTTTTGTTAATTATATTTTGGCAAAGATTCCAGGCGCACAGGTATACCTGTACAATGGCCAGAATTTTTGTCAAATATTGATTTATTTTCTGTACTTCCTTTTACTCATTTCATATTTTTTCCATCCCAGAGTTCCCCCCCCCCCAAGGTAAAGTATTCATGGGTAATACTTAGAAATATTAAGCCTTTGTGTAAAACACTGAATGGCCAGTTGCGTAAACCATACTATTTAGTCTAGCTTGGTTTCTCATGCACTGCCCAAATCTAAAGACAGAACTTCCGCCGAATCAATTAATTCTTTGAGAGTAGGAACTGTGCCAGCAATTAAATTGCTAGGAGAAAGTCACGTCCAACCAGAAGGAGTTTCTTGACATCATGCATTGGAATACTTTTTATATGCACACGCACGATGGAAAATACTAGTTGCACATATGTAACAGTGTTTGAGCCGTCAATTCATTTTTTCTTGTGCACTTTACTTCGTGCTTCCTATTTTCTTTTCTCTGAGCCAAAAAAAACGTGTAAGCTAGAGTTACAATCTTCACATAAATTACATAGTGAGCCAATTTATCTAAATTATATATAGCAACATATAGACTTATTGAATAACCGATGGTAAGTGAAAACCAACGCAATAAACGAATTACATACTTTCCAGTTTTATCGTTCAAAATGACACACAATCGGAAAGGACAGAGAATTGAGTAGGAATTGATTGTTCCGAACACGTACTGCTTGCATTGCAATAAGTAAAAGTAGCAAAACACGTTTTAACGTTTTGCTCTTTTCTGTCTAAAAAACAAGTTGATACCATGCATTTTCAAGTATATTTTTGTGTGACTGCTTTATTCATCCGGAGGATTATGGCACCAGGGTATAAAACGTACCTTAGTACGAGCTCAACTGAACTATCCATAGGCTAGAAGCTACTATTTAGCATTAACATTCCTGTTGCGCAACTCTTACATCATGCTTTCTCTTCAGGGAATAGTTGGGGAGTATTAAGACGGCTTAACAACGCCATATAAAATTCATTCTGTTACCTTTTTATTGAAGAAATTTTGTAGAAAGAGGACAAGGTACAATGAAAACGGGGCAGAGTATAGACATTTATTTGTCTTCAATGTCTTCATTCATTGAGACTTACCCTAATCTCTACCAAAGCGTCCCAAAAACCTTATAGTAAATCTCTAACAAGCTATTACGGGGAAAGATAAACCCTTACCTTCTCGTTTGGTTTTCTGCATGTCATACAGGCGCTGCAGGTCAATGGAGTAAACTGCTGATGAACTAAACGCGACGAAGAGAAGGGAAAGAACAGCACCATATCCCAACATTTTACCGATCATTCTCTTTTAAAAGGAATGCACAAAGAGAAAACAAGTGTGTTGAATACACAAGCCAAACCAAAGGTCAACAAAGATGCCGAAAGTTTGGCGATTGAAGAAAAATGTTTGGAAACAGAGTGAAACAAAGTTTCTTTTTTAAAACAAAGTTGTTCCGAAGATCAATTACAATATAAAGACACTATATCAATATATTAGCTTGTAGTAAGAAATTGATATATCGTTCGAAGGAATTTCCGTCTCAAGTTTCCCCCACTTTGAGGAAAACACTTGAAAGTAAATGATCACTTGTTTTCAGGGATTTGTTTTCAGGATTTTATTTATCTTTCAAGTTTTACTTGTTGCTTATTTTAATTTGCTGTACTCGAATAAATATTTGGTGGAATTAAATACCAAGCTTGTGCTTAAAATAAACAATCGAAGTTTTTTCAACACCTTTTGTTATAAAGTTTTAATAAAAAGTAGTCTGAAGTTTAGTTAAAATTCACGGTATTTGAGAAGTGATATGGTTGAATTTGATATGAATTTCAGAATTGTTTGATTTTGATATGTAGTAAAATTGTGTAGATAAAATTTCTAAATAGTTTAATTCCTTGTCAAATTACGGTTCAAATTTTTAATGCAAGATTTTGATCAATTTGGATGGATCTAGATTCTATTCAACGGTCTAAATTTATCGAAAGCACAAAATTCTGATATGGTAAGGTAGACTGTAAAATGATGTTTATTTTATCGTAAAGTTTTGATACTTTCACAATAGCTCAACACTGTTCGTTGTTGAATGCTCCTAAAGTAACTTTCTCTGATCTATGTGATCAACTGAGAGAAACTGTGACCGTTTCGTCTCCTATATATGTCCGCGAGGCAAAAAAAGGAAGCTTCAGTAGAAAAAACCTGTATGCTAGCGTCACAGCACTAGCTTTGTAGGGAGACGCGCCGAACGAGAATAAAATTAGGTAGGGGTTCCGAAAACGTTACGAAAGCCTACTGGAGAAAATGCACGACAGTGAAGCATACGATGGTACAAAACATGCTTTCTCTACAGAATATTGCATGCATGAACCTTTCTTCACAAATTCTACCTTTTACAATGTAACAAAAGTATAGCATTCATCGTATCGTTGCAAATACCTGGAGATTTTCAGATAGGTGAAAAACGCCAATAGAAATTGCAATGGTGGGAGCGCTGTTGATGGTACAGTCCCAGGCACTNCCTTAATCAGCGCATCAAACTGTACCAGTGTGCAAATTTTCATCAAAATCGGAGTCATCAAAGTTTGTGCCACCTTTCCGACTTCTTTAAGTGCCTAGGACTGTAAAAATTGGTAAGTTTACGGTTGATATTGAAAAAATTCGAAAAAAGTCAAGAATTTAATTAATTTTCCTCTGTTATTTAACTGTTTCATTTAGAACGGTGGGAAAATAGTGCTGGAGAAAATAAAAATGAAAATGACAAGTAAAATACATGAAAGTAATAAAACTGTTTTGATATCAATGAAGGGCGGAGCAAATCATAGAGATTGAGCACTGAGAATGATGCATAAATTACACTTTTACACTTGTTCATGATAGCGATGCAGTGCCGGTGCAAATTGTGGGGTGGTGCGAAACTAACCAGGGTTGATATTATACAGTTTGCACTTGCAGTTTTGATTTTGTTCGCACTGACAAATTGCTAAAGCTTGATACTGTGATGGTGGGTGGATGGACATATTTAAGTGGATATTGCTTATTACTTAATACTCATCATTTTATGGTAATTTGGAGGATTGCATGATGAAAAATATAAAACTTCAGTACACCTTAATAATCCTATTTGATAGAGAAGAATGTATGTAAGCCTGAGCAATGGGGTAAGGCGAGAATGGAAAAAGGATGCTCTGCTTCTGACGTTTCAATATTCTCGAAATAATTGATAAACTTTCTCTTCCGTATCCGCATGGAATGCTAATATTAGCCCAGAAACGTTTTGCTTCATAACAAACATACGGAACAATGTGGTTAACTAAAGTGAGGCTGAATGCTTAATAATTTTTAATACTTCCGCCGTGTTTGTAAAAGAGATAATCTAGACTGAAGACTGAACTATTTATTTTTAAATGCCAGGCCGGAATATGACGTAGTATTTAATATTCAGTGTAGTATTTATAGACTGAACATAAATTATGTGTTACTTAAACAATACTATATTGTGGTAGTGTATCATGCAAGCTTAACTTGTCTCCCTCATATTATATCATTCCAGAAATTCTATTACATCAAGTTTTAGTTTACAGAAGTACATTTTAATAAAGTCAAGATTAAGTATTCGATTAATTATCTTTTCTAAAATTCACCACCAACAATGAAATATTTTCCTGGTGGGGGATTTATTTTGACCCAGGTACTTTCTGCTCACCGAACTCAGACAGAGATGAGTTAGGTGTGCAGAAAGTACAGTTTTTGCAGTTTTTCTCGACTTTCGAAAAGACCTCTATCATTCTAAATGGAAGTTTCAAGACATAATGATGACGTTAAAAAACTTTGTCGTTAGAAATTCTTCCCATAAAATGAGCTTTATTATTATTATTTTTTTAAAGTTCACTTTTCTTGTTGGTGGCGATGCGATGGTAGTATCAAGCTGCCTACAATGACGTCATTGTGAACTACCTACCCGACTCCTACCCTTGCTTTACGCCCACACACAGCTAAGGTATGTAAACGCAGGTGTGCGCCAGTCAAGCACTTTCTCTCTTGGAATGCTAGTGTAAAATAGTGGTGCATATGACAGAAAAAAATGTTTCATAAGTAACTGTGCAGCATTTGTATTCGATCTCGATTTTATTTTGATGGTCCATAGACAATAAGATGCGTACATTAAATTCATTATGTTGTACAATTTCCATCATTTTCACAAAAACAATACTTGCTTAAACGTGTTCCCACGTTAGAAATGTACGAAAGGGTTTACGAAGTTCGTAGGTTTAAGAAATAAAAATTATGATTCGTCAAAAAATGTAATCAAGCAAACGTTACAAGTAAATCTTAAGTTAAAAGTATCCTAGAACTAAGTTAAATTTAGGTTTAATTGATATTATAACGTAAACCTAATAGACACATACAATTTTATCAGATTACTGTCTAAAAATCTAGCACAAGCATAAGTACTAACAACTTTACCACTCTGCATCTCCAGTAGCCTTCTGAAAAACGAAATCCTTTCCATTCAGATTCATAATCCCGTCCTTCAAATGGAACTTCCATTTGTTACGGGTTCTTGTAATCTAATTGACAAGAAAAGATTTATTACACAAAATTGTAGAGTATTTAAATATCTTATTTTGATTATGTTTACGCACTTTGTCGAATTGACACACAACAACATTTTCAATGTCATAGAGTCTCTCGCTTGACCCTTCAGCGTCGGACACATCGTCATCGGAGTTTAATGGTTCCTAATGGAAAAGATAATATATTTAATTCTGGACTGGAATCTATGTTTTTAGTCTTCTCAAAATTACCTCATCTTGTCCCTCCTCCTCGGGTTCCTCTTCGCGCTCATCATCTCTGTCATCACCGTCATCGTCGAGATCGTCATCATCATCGTCATCCTAAATTAAAAACAGATTAATTTATGAATTGGTAGCTTCAACCGTAACTTTTGTTGACGTTCAACTTCAAATAACTAATTCATTACCTCATCTTCATCCTCGCTTGAATCGCCACCACCAGCAGTTTGACCATCCACCTGTAGGAATCCTTTATAGGCAGATCTTGAAGGGCCAGCCTTCACCTTATCTTTCGCTTTGAGTCGTGTCTGCTTGCCTTTCTTACTTTGCGATAAACTCTTACGAGAGGTTCCAGCAGGAGCAGCCATCCCCTTTGAAGATTTTGAGGCGGATTGTGCAGCTAGTGATAATGGAAGATCCTATACAAAACAATAATAATAATCGCATGTAAAAAGCAATGAAAGGTTGATTGAATTTGATTAATTAATTGGTCTTTGAGAATGATGCTCTTACTTCGTCGTCGCTGGAATTTCCACTAATGGATTGTCCATCCACTTGTACAAATCCTTGGGCGCCTGAAGGGGCTTTCATATCGAGACTGGCACCTTGTAAGGCTTGATTTATCTGGCCCTGCAAAGCAGAAGTGGCCAATTCCGTGGGCAACGATAAGGTAGCTTGAATAGCAGGAAGTGAGAGTATATCCTACATTATGGGATAAATCATCTTTTTAGAGGTTTATTCCTAATTTGGTGGTAAAATATAAAATCTTATCTGGATATTTTCAAGGATCAATCATACTTGCAGCTTATTGGTATGAATGCAAGATGCAGGCACATGGATGGTAATTACACGCTGTTTCTCCTGCGGATCCGCAGATAGCCTGGGCAAGCTGATCTGTATAGGAACTTGGGTATTTGGATCCGTCGGAAGAACTGACATTGGAGGAGGCGGAGCGCTTTGTTGCGAGGTGGGCTGAGATGCAGATGTAGGTTGTGGCGCAGGAATTGAAGATTTTTCCGAGTGGCCATTAGTATCTTCTGGAAGGAAGTTTGTTCCAAATTAAGTTTACCATTTACGAGGTTGGTCATGACATATCATTCATTGAAATCAATCACAATACATAGCATAAATGATAAATTCCAATAATAATGCAAAGCAAACAAATTATCAAAGGTAAAAGTTTTAAATGTTCAAACAAACTTGCTTGCAAAGAGATGCTTCATGCATTGAGATGATCATAACAATGAAAGTAGAATTAAAATGAAAACTGGAAAAATAAAACTATTTAAATAAAAAAAAAATACGTGAAGCAGAAGTGGTAGTAGGAGCTGAGTTTCCTCCCGTAGTGTTAGCGTTAGCACTAGCAGGACCCTGACCTGGAGTATCAGAATTATCTACAGCTTTCGTGTGGATAAGCTTTGACTCCCACAGCATTCGCAGCTCCTGAAGCACCTGTTCATCCACTCCTTCGTCGAGAAAAGCTTCTCGGATCCCGTTCACCACGTCATCTATCACACCTTGGTAAAGCTTGAACTGCACAAGAATATCATGAAAATGTTATCAATTAACTATTAAAAAAATCTGGGTTAATTAATTCATTAGTTGGTTTCGAACTTACCACTGAATACTGACTCTGAGGGTGGGCCATGATAACGAATTCTACAAACCGCGGTTAATTTTTCCTCGCGCTACAAATTTTCGACTAAGCGAAAAAAAGTGGTCTTCCTTCAATAGACAGGACAAACTTTAAAAACGATAGAAGTGTTTTGCTATCAGGATACTAACAAGTTTTAGTTACGGAAGGATCCCTGTCTCATTTCTCTCTCGAACTCGTTTCTATAATTATTTACAGGCACAATGATTTTTGAAGGCGAATTTTCCCAAAATTAAAGTTATAAAACAGATAGCAATCCCGATCACAAAATCTAAACGTGAATAGAATGCGGATAAATAACAGTAATAGATTTCTAATTTTAGGATGAAATCACCGTATTAGAAGGCAGGTGAATTTTCAAAAATGAAGATGACATGAACAGTGATTGAGTATTTCATCGGGCTTCTTGTTGGAAGCCAGAGTCTCGATTGCCACTACAGCACTTTTATACTCCTGCATCAGCTTTTCACCTTCTGCAACTTGTCCTCCGAGGATCTGTTCATATTTACAGTAAAGATATTAGGACGCCGGTTTAAATAATTAAGTCTCACTAAGAATTATATGAATGGGTTTCTTATAACCTGATTTTTGTAAAAATATTCAAATCGTGTGTGTGATTAAAAACCTTAAACCTCAAGATTAAAAATAATGAATGTATTTTGATTACAAAATTTGGCTTATGGAGCAGTAAACCACCATATGGTAAATTGAAAATTGAAGTGAGGGTATAGTGTCGGCAAAGGCTATACCAATAATGTTATACGATTTTGGAAAGAGAAAGAGGAGTAACCTAAACCCTTTCTTTCGAGGCTCATTTATTGTATCTCATTCATTTGTTCCGGTTGCGACTAACTGAGTGAATAGAGTAGACGAGTAGAGTAGTCTATTTTCAGTCAAGCACTCGCTGACAGACTACACTAGACCTGAAACGGTTAGGTTAGAATCTTCCTTCATCATCAACATGTTGCAAGAATGAAAATAAAACTTAATGCCACTATGCTTGCGCAGCGGAACTTTCGGAGAACCATGAAATGGTCAAAATTTTA
>JAANSQ010002520.1:0-11795 GCA_036850885.1 Lepidocyrtinus dapeste | reverse complement strand
GGATAAAGGGACTTCCAGACAGCGTCATAACAAACAGATCAATCCCTCTTTCATTTTGCTACAGCACCTGTGACTCTGACTCCACGGGGGCAGATACCATGGGTAGGAATCCAGTGGTCAGTGCCTTTTTACTGGAGAGGTGTCTAGATGACAATGAAAAATGCGCTAGATTCAGCGGAAGTAGTATAGATAGCATCTGCGCGTGTAGGAGACATCGTTGCGACCTCCATTTGGTCCAAGGAGTCTGTCAACCTCTTTCTTCCTTGGCGGGATGTGGCCCCCTCTCTTCCACCCCAGAATGGGGAGAATGTCGCAGAGCCAGAGCATTCTACGCCATAGGTGGGGCGATTTGTGAACAATCCAGTGGAGTAGACCAGGGTTTCTGTGCGCTACTCCAAGGGACTGTGTACGGTGTGAACGCTGGAGGTTCCCGTGTAGTTGGGGACAAGGAGATTATCTATGAAGATATAAAGCCTAGAAGCGCTATAGAGCTCGTTCTGCCGAAACGTTACCCCATAGATGGAGAGACTTGGGGAAGCGTTTATCCCACGAGGAAGGATTTGCCGTTATACGCAACCAGTCTACGAGGTGGAAGGGTTGAGTCTGACGATGGGATACACTGCGTCTTCTACCAAATCCCAATAAAACGTGATGGTTTTTACGAGCTATCTATCAAAACTTCTGCTATTCATGACCAAGATCCTATCGTAAGTCCATAAGATTAGATTCAAGATAAGAAAAATCTCAGAATTTGAATTTTAGCTTGTTTTTTGGAATTTATAGTCATTTTCCGTGAAATTCAATGGACTCTACCTCTTCAAAGAACTTAGACCTGAAGATTACGTTGGAAACACTGCAGCGAATCGAAAACCTCAAGATAACATGGAGTCTAGGGGAAGCAAGGGTACAGCTATGGAAATCAATGTAAACTTCTGGGTTTGGGGCGAAGGCTGGGAAGTGTCCATTAGGGGCTATCCTAACTCCAGACTAATTGATGGTTCCATCCCATTATCTTTCTGCCCTGGTCAGTGCGGAGATATTGATCCTTTGTTTAGGATTCATGCAGTTAGTGTAGTCCAGTTCATAGCAGGAAGCGGTGGTATCCTAGATAACGATGACCCAGAGAATCCTCCTGGTGACGAAGATACAGGTGGATCACCTCCAGGAGAAATTGGAAACGAACTAGATCCATTCCTTAATGGCCCTCCTGGCAAATCTCCGTACACTTGGGAACCTTGGAAATGGAATAAGATTTCTCCACCTCCATATAAATGGCCGCCACTTTGGCCATACAAAGATTGGCCTCCTGAGGACTGGCCCCCTGGTATAGATGATGAGGATGGCTTCTGGCCCCCACTGATAGATAGTTGGCCTTCAGATTTTGAATGGCCACCGGTACGTCCACCAAGTTGGCCCAATAATGTCCCTTGGATCCCTTTTCTTCCTGGAGTGCCTGGAAAGTATCCCTGGCCCCCCAAAAGACCCCCATATTGGCCTGTGGAAATACCTTGGCCCCCAGAGAGACCTTCTACATGGCCACCTAACATTCCTTGGATTTTAGACAAACGGGATCCTCCAAGTGGTTGGCCCAAAATTCCTTGGATTCCTTTATTGTGGCCAATTATACCTCCAGAGAAGGGAGGGACTCCACCTGGAGCTTCACCCCCTGGAACTCCTGGAACACCGCTGGATTTTGGACCTCCGACATTTTTACAGCCCCCGATTGGTCTACCAACAGGTAAATACTTGTCCATCCTGTATGAAAAGGATTTTTTTAACTGAATTCCTCAATCTTGATTTTTCCAGTCGAAGTCTGTGCCCAGGCATCCAACGACATTTGTTTCTGTAAAAAAATTCGCTGCGAGTATAACCTCAACACTGGCTCTTGTGGAAAACGGGATGAAGTCTGCAGTAAACTCCACCCCGGAAACCAAGAGTGTAGGCTAGCCAACGCTTTGTATGCAAACGAAGGCGTCATTTGCCGGCAGCAAACAAGCACCGGAAGTTGCATCGTCAAAAGAATCGTGTACGCCGTGAATGCAGGTGGAAGTAGGGAAGTGTTAGACTACCTTGCCCAAAACAGGTCTTCATTCGAAGATCCTTTAGGCCTGGCAGGGATTTACAATCACCCCATCGGTTCTTTTCAAAATGTCGATAAGAACAAAAAGCTTCTTTACGGAAGCTCCATAAATGGAAAAACCTCAAAAGTGGAGATTGCCGGAAGTGAAGATAGATGCGTAAGGTACGGTATTCCATTAGACAGTGTAGGTGACTATGGGCTATCTATTCAAACCTCTAGTTTGGAAGGAAGCAACAGGGTAAGTTGCCATGGAAATGAAGGCATATTCCAAATTGTCCATAAGTTGTTCTTTGCATGTTTCAGTCATTCACGATCAAATTGAACGATGTAGTGATCGTAAAGGAATTCCGACCTGCCTTTTTTGGCCCCTCTAGACCTTACAGAAACTTGGGAGTTGACCTAAACCTGAACTTTAACGTCCGTCAGATGGGTGAAATGCAATTGCAGATGCAAGGATATCCCAACAGCAAGATCCTAGGGGGCACTATACCTCTGTCTCTTTGTATGGGCTCGTGTGAAAAAACAGATCAGAGGTTTAAGCTTCACGCTTTTTCTGTAGTGGAGTACACCCCCACCCAAGTAATACCTCCACCATTGAATCCTCCGGAGTCCACCCCACCGACTGGAATTTCTGAAGAAACTACAGAAGCTTCTTCGCCTTCAGATCAATCTGAGGAAGGCGAACCCACCGATGCTCCTTCACCGCCAGTCGACGTACCTCCCGGCGAGTGCAAAAACTTTGATAAGCTCGCAGTTGATTGCAGACGTAAACCAGAATGTATTTACTCCTGTAACGATAGGACTTGCAGGGTTAAGGGAGAGATTAGTAAGTTATCCAGGCCATTCTAAAGTGATGCATTCTCTGGAAAATCTAATGAAATTTAAAAACTTCTTGATTATTCCAGAGGAAACGTGTTCTTCTGCTGGAGAAAATTCTTGCACGCAGTATTGCTTTGATATGATCTCTTGCAAAAAGGCAGGCTGCCAGTATCACCTTAACAGTGACAGTTGCCGCCCTAGTAAATCCAAATGTTCTAAAGACTTGATGATGTCCAGGTACCGCTGCCTTCGTGACAATAGGTTTTACGCTGAAGGCGGTACAATCTGCTTCTCCAATAATGATTCATCCTTGTCAGAAATGTGTACAGTGGAGGAAGTCTCCCTAGCAATAAACTTTAACGGAAATGAATACACCGATGGAAAAACTGGAGTGACATACAAATCAGATGATGCGGTCCCCGGTTCAGATCCTTTCGACACGAAGCGTTCTCAGAAGGTTACGGATCTCAACCCTATAAACTTAGAAGACCACAATCTCTTCACAGGAGTGGTTACCGGAAGCGGTGTCTCACCTGAAGATCCAATTAGCAGTGATAATTGTATTTCGTTCCTATTCCCTGTGAACTCTGACGGTACTTATGAAATCAGCTTGAAGACACTGGAGCCTAAACACAATGGAATAGGCAGGAGGTTCTTCAACATCCGCTTAAATGGAGTTTCAGTATTGCCGGAAGTGGATGTGTATTCCTTAGCCCAAGAGAAAAACAAAGGGGTGGAGATTATCATCATATTTAATATTCACTACGGAAAGAGCTTCTTCAGTGTCTACGGTCTCAATTCAGACTACCAAATGCTGGACCCGGACCAAATGGAAATAGCCTTTTGCAACAGTTACTCCCCAAACGTTAGAGATAGGTCTTATGTAATCAGCGCATTTTACATTGCCAGATTGAGTACTGAGGAGGAACAAACTTGCAAGAGCTTCAGTAATGACGTTTGCAACTGCAAAAAGGCCGATTGTGAATATAACGGGGAGACAAAAAAATGTCTGGCTGGAAATCAAGGTAAAAAAATGAATTTCAAATTCCATGAAAAAGTTTATCCCTTAAGGCTCATTCTCATCTGCTTATTCTCAGTATGCCCCATACAAAGTGAATGCTCCTCAAAGAAGGAGTGCCGACGCCAAAATGCCTTCTACGTAAGAAATGGCATTCCTTGCAAAAACACCGACATGACAGGCTCTTGCAAAATCGGGAAGGTACTCACGGCCTACAATCTCAACGGGGGGATTCAGATCGACCTCCGCGGCGTAAAATACCTGGAGGATAAGAGCGACTGTGAAACCAGTATGAGATGCAAAGATGGATCTAAATTACGTAAAGGAATTAATCTCTTGGAGGAATTGGAGGTTCAAGGTGGAACAAAACGTGAGTGCCAAACGATACACTGATGTAATAAAAAAATAAAATTTCGGGAAAAAAATCATAAAAATGTTTTTCCAGGAGAGTCCCAGCATTCTTTATGCTACTTTAATGAGGAGGTCCTAATTAAAGGAATTCCATCTGGAGAAGATGAGCGGCGCTTATTCAAGACTTTACTATCCTCCAACGGACAGACCAAGAGTACTTCCAAGTGCATCACGTATAACCTTCCACTGGGTGGTTATGGAAATTATGAGTTGGTTATTAAAACCGTAGAGCATACGCATAACGAAGTGGGCAATAGGGTAAGGCTTCAAGGGGCCAGGGTTCATTTTTACAACTTGACCTCGTCTGTAATTATAAATTTCTTTTTAGCAATTCGATATCAGATTTGGAGGCTTGGAGCTTGTAACAGAATTCGATATTTTGAAACACATTGGGAAGCCATGCACCGCGATGGAGCTTATCGTAAACTTTCATTACGGAGAACAGGATGTTTCATTGCCTGGAATCCGCAGTGAAGCAATAAGCGGGGTAATTCGAGTGGAGGAGAATACTACCGACGTGTCATTTTGCCGGGGTACATGCAGCGCAGATAAAGAATTCCTCGTGGCTGCATTCTACCTGGCCAAGTTTGATCCGGTGCTTGGAGCTGATGAAAAATGTTCCAAGTTTAAGAAGGTCTGCGAGTGCAAACGGGAAGGCTGTGAGTATGACCAAAATGAACATATTTGCGTGTCTGGAAGGCAACGTAAGTTTAAGAGTTTGAATTGAAGGAAGAATTTGAAAATATGGTATAAACTGGAACATTGAGTTCGAATGTCGCTGGAAATTTTAAAATTTGAATTTTTTTTAATAGTTTGTACAGCCTGTCATCTCCCACTGGATGGGAGTTGTCGTCGAGCAGATGCACATTATGCCAGCGGTGGGGTAATATGCCAGAATCCATTGAGAGAAGACTCTGGTCACTGTGAGATTGAGCGTGTAATCAAAGCAGTAAATTTTGGATCTCCATTTGATGATGATATGCCTATCATGGACCCTGTATTGATGCTAACGTACGAGAACGACGATAGATCACAATGCGACTATATGGAAGGTGGTCCAGATGGTTACCGTTACAATTCTTACTGGAACGCTATAACTCCAGAGGGTCTTTTGGAACTATATGGGAATTATGCTTCTGGTCGGAAGAGAAACTCCACGACTCCATCTTGCCTAGATTGTGCCATAAGTATAGATTCTGACGGAACTTATGAAATGTCTGTTAAACTAGGGACTTACAGGCATAAGCAGGTGGGCACTCACCTCTTCAATGTTATCCTCAATGGCAAGTACATCGTACAGGAACTGGATATATTTGCATTGACCAGAGACTTCAATCGCCCTATAGACTTGAATGTAGTATTTAGAGTAAGTGTCGGCGCCACCATGCTCCATCTACCCGGATATGAGCCTACACTAATTACAGGTGGGAGCATAGCCTTGAAATTCTGTTATAGCTCGTGCAAAAATCTGGAAAGTGGAAATTGGCAAACTAGTGCATTCTACGTTGTAAAACTTAAGGACTAGCTTAAACTCTATTTTATTATTTTTATTGCATATTTTAAATAAATTTTTGACTTATGTTTGTTTAATATTAATAAATTAAAATTTCATTTCATTGATGAATTGGTGAAAATGTGGGAGTACATTAGGCATATAGGATTAGGCAACTTAAATTCAATCAAATTATTATACATTCCCCTTATTATGTAACACAATCTATTAAAGTCAGAAATTATAGGCAGAAAATTCTCCACGAAATTGACTTGCTCTCGGCTTTTAAGGGAGGTGGCATTCGTTACTCACTTAGGTTTTATCGGCGTTTGATTATACTTGTAACTGAGACGTAAAAGATATGGTTGACTCAGGCGTGCTCACCTTAATTGTTGTTGCATACATCATCTGCTTCATGTTTTCCGTCTCTATGAACCTCCTTGGGAAGGACGTGATTCCTGCCTCATTCCGGTGGATTGGCGTTGCCACGACAGCTTGCAGCTTCACAGTCATCTTATTCGTGCTAAACTGTTCCCTGAAGGTATACCATTTTACCCAAGGTTTCCTAAGAAAATGGAAGTTTACTAGATTCATGACAAAGCAATTGGCTAAGGAGCTTAAGGCAACTCACTTAATCTATTATAGCTGCAAGTTCCAAAATATTGACTCGGAGTATAGGCAAGAGTACTTTTCTTCACTGTTCTCCAGAACCATTCTAGACGCATATGCCTTTTAGGTAGATGAGTGTTTGTACTCAAATGAAATTCGAAAGTTTAATCCAAAGAAATCTAAGGCTCTGCTTGATTTTATAACTTATCATCGGCGCATCATTTAAGAGAATAACTGAGCTACTGAAGCGCATGTTAATATTTTAGCGCTGTTTTCGAATGCGATAAACCTTCGTGATGGAAACTAAAATTAGGTTAAATAGAATCGATTAAAATTGCTTATGTTCAATCATTTCAAGCTACGTAAGTTTAGTCCATGTGACGGAGAAAGGATAATTTGTAAATAAAATTAAAATATTTAGCTTTGTTCTACCTTGAGCCTTGATTGATTGGATACTTGGATAAAACCTTCGGTTTAATATGCTTAAGGTACATGGATGTAGCTAGATTGAATAATTAAATTGTTTATTCTCTGTTTTCCATATACTCCATGATTGATTTTTCGTTGAAGAACTTCATGAAAGTTTTTTCCGCAATATGCACTTTAAATTAACTCATGCAAGTTAAATTGTCAGAGGTAGAGTAAGCTTAAAACCATTTTAAGATCTCAGAACGAAATAAATTTTACAGTGGACTAAACTCCGTTAGCATCTTAATAATTCATGAAACATTCTCATAGTTTGTACGGTCAAATTGAAACAGTTTGACTTTATTGATCGGGAAGTGAGTTTTGAGGGTTCCATTTCGAAAAAAAATGAGCAGTCAACTGTAAGCCCCAAATGGAATCTTCATTACTGGTGTACGCATTCCATCTTCAGGAAAAGCTTAGGGCCTGGGTTCCCACCGCTAGGTTTTATCTGGGGTGGCGCAATGACCTAGGCAAATTTTACCCTGAGCCTTGGAGTTTGAGACTGGTGGGATATATTTCATATCAAGTTTCACTTTTCCTTCCCTTCTCTCTCGCTATAGTTTACCTCTTCAAGTACGGACTGTGGCAACCTCAGACTAATAGCTTTATCAATGTAGGAATCACGGTGCTGTGCGCTATAGGAATAACTATTGCATTAAGATGGGAGGGTATCTTATTTCCAGGACGTTTTTCAATGTCTTTGGTGTGGAATGAGGAACTCTCGCTGCACAAACTAGTTTCCTTGATTAATGAGCAGACCCACAGAAGGAACTTTCTTCTTCCCGAACTCCCTCCGAAGAGAAGCGATCAATGGAAAACACCTGCGTGGATTAATAATAATCCGTTTTTTAAAGGTACACTTTTCAGTTTGAATTCTTCAATCCTAATTCGATCCACTAATCAGCAGGATTTTTACAGGTCACCTATCATTTCTTCGGGGAGAGTGCGACTGGAGCGATATCATTGGTCTAATGATATGTTGGAACGTGGTGTACAGCCTTGCAATCCCATACTTTATAATATTAGGATATATCTATATTTTCCTAATTCAGGGTATGCGATTTGACCCATTGTCCATTCTGGTTGTTTCACTTTCCCCCACTCCAGACTATTCTCAACGGCTGTTATACTCTTGGCAGTACACCATCCCTGTGTTCCTATACGATTGTCTCTTTGGAATCGAGTGCCTCACCACATTTACCTCTGCCCTTAACTTAATGATATTTGGCATGACATATAGACAGAAAATTCTCCATGAAATTGGATTGCTCTCGACATCCGACAGAGGTGGCATACGTCATTCACTTCGAATTTATCGGCGTTTGATCATACTTGTTTCAGCCGTACAAGATGTAGTTGACCCTGGCGTGTTGTGTTTAATTGCTGTTGCATACACTTGCATTGTATTTAACGTCAGTTTGATCCTCATTGGGAATGGGGTCATTCCTGGCTCATTCCAGTTGCTTAGCATTTTCACGATAATATGCAGCTTTGCGACTATCATATTTGTGCTAAACTTTTCCCTTAACGAGTACAATTATAGCAAAGGTTTGTTAAGAAAATGGAAGTTTACTACACCCATGACGAAACGATTGGCGAAGGAGTTGAAGGCTACTCAACCAATTTACTATAGCTGTAAGTTCCACAAAATTGACTCAGAGTTTAGGCGAGAGTACTTTTCTTCACTGTTCTCTAGAACCATAGACGCTTGCCTGTTAGGTAGACGAGTTTTTGAATTTAAATGAAACATTTAACGCCAAATTTAACCTATGTTATGTACTAATCGTCCTATCCAATCTGAACTGGAAACTCGTTTATTGATAAATCCTGCTGCTCAAGCTCTGTACTTGCTCGGGCAAAAATTTTGGGTCATTTTAGGTCAAATACTTGAAATAGCCATCATAGAACTAAATTGTTAAACGTTTTTACTAAAAAGATTATTTAAAAATCTAATCCGATATACATGCAATTTAATTTGTGCACAGTCAATAAATAATTATGAAGTAAATTATTTTAGCTGAAAGAAAACTCTTCAAACTTCTGTATCGATGAAGGTATAAAATCCATAAATTGAAAAAACATGAAAGTTTCATATGAATAAACCATTTGATTATCAATGTATTTTATTGCGGAATTTAATTTAGTCCGGTCACTCCAAGTCAGATTCAATTTTTAAGTTTTTCTTTACAAATTTATTACATAAATTCAAGTACAATTAATTTTTAAAACAATACAATAAACTCAGAGCAGTGCCAATTTGAAAACAATTGATAAAATTATGCACTGATTACTGATAGACAAGTAAATTTAAAAAATTATATAACTTGTAATTTAAATCACATTCCCGGAATTTCATCTTATCTAAAACAAAGTTCAAGATAAGGTTTTGAGAGTTGGAGGTTTTCTGCGCCACGCCAGGTAGATAAGCATTTCCAGTTCGTAAATCACTATGGAGTTTGACCTCATTTAGTTTTCAAGGGTCACGGATCAATCTTATTTGACTTGCAGAATTACGTATTCGGGATGAATTAATTTGAAGTGGTTAATAAACGAGTAACGTGAGCCGAACACTCGGTTGCATATTTTGCAAGTTCTTGCTTCCGGATTTATTTTAGAAGGTTGTTGAAGACGAGCGTGCTCTAGCTTAGCGTGATCCTGGAGTTGAACTTCAGTTTCAAAACTAAGCAAGCATCGATCTTTAAGGCAGTTGAGTCTGTTTGATGAAAGTTGGGAGCAGTGTTTGGAGATTTCATGAAGCTTCACTTCCTCCGGGGAGAAATAGTGTTGCGAACAAAAGTCACACTTGCACGGGCGCTCGATGTTAGAACAGCGTTCAATGTGAGTATCTCTGAGGGCGCACCCAGGACAGAACCAAGGAATTGAAGGGAGATTTGGAGGGGTAGCTTTAAGCTTGTCCTTATCGTCAAATTTTATGGAGAGCTCTAAATGACATACTTTCCAATGGGTCTGAACAGCCGCTTGAGATGTAGGGCTATTGTCAGGGAAACGCTTTGGACATAAAGCACACTTAAACGGCAGAGCATGATACGCATTAAGATGCTGCAGAAATTCCTTAAAGGTAAAATACGCAGAAGGAAGTTCGGTACAGCGAGGAGAATCACAGTGAAACAATCGATGGGCTATGGAGGCTGGTCCTTTGCCAGGTTGCTGGCCATTCATGCAGTAGTTTATGTGACCACAATAGTACACTAGCTGCTGTTTCGAGGAACAACGAAAGTTACGACAGAAAAAACAATTAAGCACTATTATTTTCTTGGAGGAAAAGTCGGAGCAGGAGGACAAATGTCTACAATACAGTCCCATTTCCCTAAGGTCCAGCTGTCTCCCACATCCAAACGGACATTTCTTCATAAATGCCCCATTCACGTCAGTCTGGAGATTGGACTTGACCTCTACTGGTCTTTTTTTTCCATCACCAACCTTGCCCATAGCTGAAGAATCACAATTACTTTCAACGTTTTCCTTTGATCTCAGTTGTATCTCGATGATTGTTTTGCTCGAGCTGTTTTCAAAAGCATGCTCTTCAGTAGGCTCCCCTTCGTCTTCTTTAGGTTCCAGCTTTACGAATCCATTGGCTTGATATGCTTTATCTTAATTAAAAAGTGGAATGCAAATTATACTTATGTTGTATTATCAATTCTAACCGTATATTTTTCTTATGGAAACTTACTTTCGAAAAAGATACTCCGACACCTGTCCACGACAGTTGTTAAAGACTCGTCCCGTAGAATTAATCCTGTTTCCCTGAGGATTCTTTGAACTCCCAATTTGGCGTTTTCGTACTGGTCCATAAGATTCCCCAGGTAATGCCTCGTAACGACGTCTACCCTCTTCGTACAACTTACACAAAGCGTCACCCATGAGGCTGGGTTTCCATCGTTTTCCATGAACTCATTCACTTGCTCTGGGGACAGCTCCAGTACATTTCTTAGAACAAAAATTGCTTGGATAGTGGCACTAGAAAGGAAATCCTCGGAATCATATTCTGCAACCACTTTTGTCGCTGAGGCTGAGTAGCAATAGCAAATCAGGCATTTTTGCAAACTCTCCATGGCCGTGATCTTATTGGCATTTGCGTTATCAAATATTAACTTGTCTTTAGGGCTGCATAGCTAAACTGACACAACCTAAACTAGCCAGTTTTTCCAACTTGCACAATTCAGAAATTAATGGTTTTTTAAGTTGGAAAAGGAAGAAAATTTATAAATCTGTCTGACTCTGATTCTGATCTATATACATAGCAATAATCAGAGAATCAGACAGAGACAGAGCTTCAGAGACAGCTGCAGCAGCACATGTTTCCTTTCACCTTCACCTACCTACTTCCTACTATACTAAATTGCAAATGCATGGTAGGATAGGAATAAGATATTCTTTAGTCAACAAAGAGCTTATTGGCTTGTTTGAATTTCAATGATTTGGCTCTTCTAGAGTTTTTAATGGTTACCTCATTTCGAAAATTCTATTGACTAAAAAACGAAAGCATGGCCAAATACCGTGGTATTTTAATATTTTATTTATAACCGAATAATTAAGTGTTATTCAAAGCAAATATTTAGTTTTTAAATATGATGAGTTTAGATAAGAAAGGTTTCAATGCGTGGCATTACAATCACAAGGTGGGAGAAACCGAATTTCGTAGAGTGTGAAAAAATTAGAGAAAGTGGGTAGGATCAGATCGGGCTTCCGGTTGAAGGTTCCAACACGTCTTGATTTCATGATACCTGAGTAGGAATTAAAAAGGAATTTAGACAATTGAATAAATAAAATTATTTATGATAATTATTTATGTCGTACACTTGAGTTGTTGCATGCTCTGGCTGACGTAGCCGTAGTCCATTTTTCAGCTTACTCACGAATTCGTCACTGTAGGTTTC
>JAANSQ010002519.1:0-11795 GCA_036850885.1 Lepidocyrtinus dapeste | reverse complement strand
TCATAAAAATTTTAGAGTGAGATGATGACGCCTCTTTAACACCAGGAGTGAATGCCATTCAACGTAAGAGAAAGTTCAAAATGAAAGCCAAAGCAGGACACGACACATCCTGTAAGCAATATTTTGCACATTTCACACTTTTGCTATTCACTCACGTGTAAGGAAAATTTTGTTTAATTTAGGAAAATTGGTAACATTAAGATAAGAATAAATATCAGCAATAAAACTAGAAATGGAAAAATGTTGATTTTATCCTAAGGAATTTCAGGAATTTCTCTTCCTCCCTTTTAGAGTAAGTCTTGACTTAAAATGGAATTAGGTTTGAGTTTAATGACATCAAATCTCATTTCCTTTTGTGGCATACATATGCCTAACTTTTCGAGGAATATTTCAGAGTGCCCAAACTTGATTTGGTTGACAAACGGGAACCCTCTCGAAATGAAAATGACAGAGTCTTTCTCTCTCTCTGGCTAAATGACAACTGGAGGACAATTGAATTAAATGAAATATTTAGGTGGATAAAGTGAACTTGTTTGGAGAGAATTCCAGGTTGAAATCTAAAAATCCCAAGCTTTTAATCTACAGCCCACGTCGCATTCAGTAAACCACACGGAGAAAGCATTTTCCTTCTTGCTGAATGTGACGTTGATGAAGATGCTGATGAAGATTGGTGACAGACAACAAAGCACCATTGAGCAAAACACTCCAAGAGTAAACCAGTCCAGACCACCCACAAACTTTACGTTCGTGTAAAGGTCTATCTCTACCTTTTTTATGGAGGTGGATGAATGGGGTAACAGCTTGAAACATTTGGCTTGAGCCATGTGTCGATGGGATCCATTAACGTCACGAGCAATAATAATACAAAACGACTAAAGCAGAAACAGAGAGAGAAACAGAGTAAAATGCTAAAAGTATTAATTCACCACGACCACTGCACACCAACTCAACCATGGGAATTAGAGAAGGCAAAGAACAAACTACATGTTTTCCTAGAGTGAAAAGAGAAAACAGAATATAACGTTTATTTGCCTTCGAGACAAACAGAATTTAAAATGGAAAATTGGCCATGAAGTAGAGCATTAATCAGCGGGAAAATGGTTATGAATTAAAGACGCGACAGGTACATCATTCACGCTCCCATTCTCAAGCTAATTTATTCTGTTTGGGTATGTATGCGTTAGAGAAAATCAAAGGAATTAAATCTTGCCGCCAGAGGTAAAACAAATGCCCTTGGTTTTCATTTTAAGCTTTAGCATTCGAAGCCCAAGTCACTCTCAATTAATTTGGGGCAAAGCGAGACTAATTGCATGCGTATATTTTAAATGGGATTTTTGGTTCTGCGGTGTAAGCTTTTCACATATTTTTTTTCCTTTCGATTCCTTTCAATCCAATTTGCAATTCCTCTCAGTCCATATCTCTCATCCTTTCTATAAGTCTCACTTTCACCTCTGGCTTTCCTCTTCTAAATTAGAGCGTAAGAGAATATATGGAATATTCAACGACATTTCACATTTTATGTCAACTCTACCTGCTTTTCATTCGTTCAAGAGTCTGCATCAAATTTAATCCTCTACCGAGTATGGTTGCTCCCCAATTCCACAAGCGTTCATTATTCCTACACTTCTCCCGTAAATGCTCAACTCCAGTCCAATTGATGACTTTTTTGTTTTGAATTTATTCATGAGTCCAGGGAAGCATGACATGACACGGTACACAACTTGAGCTCATTTTCCTTACAGTCCGCCCTTTTCTCTACGGTAAAATACTGCAATGCAGCGTATTGCATTTCACAGTTTGTTAGTTACCCCAAAAAAAACTAAAAACCTCATAGGCAACACACACATTTTCTCTCCTGCACACATACACACCGGTCTAGTTTAAGCATAAAATAAAATATATCCTTAAAATGAGCTCAGCATCAGTCCAAACCCGCATCTAATTCCTGGGAAGAAATAGAGCTCAGATGACTTTTTATTTCTAGTTGTTTCTTGATGGAGTGACTGATGCAAACAACTAAGCAGTAACGAGCAGTTAACCAAAACTACGGTTAAAAACCGACGGGAGATGACTTTCTCTTCTTAGCAGCATGACATTTTATTTTTCATGCGAGTCAAAAATATACGCTGTTCTAAATATAGGAAGCGTAACTGATCCAATTTAAACAATGTAATGGAGAAACTGAACTTTCTCTTTTTTAATGAGGTCATCTTCCAATGTTTTGAGAATGTAACATAATCAGTCCTGGTTCACAATGCCCCATAAGTTAATTTTGGTTTTGTTCTCGTTATTTATTTGGTTTATCTATTTTGGTACGCTTACATTGTCCCAAGGAGGCAATAAGCCAAACTGATGCGTTTTTATTTGTGTTTCCTTGAAAACATCATAAAATATTCTTTCCCTTTCCATGTTCCCCATCATAAGTATCAATCAGCCAATTTTCCTTTCTGTCCTAATTTTTCTGGAGAAGGTTTCACTTTCTCTTAAATGAAGCACAAATAGCGTTGCATTGCGCTCTTACTTGAATGGTACACTCGCCCCATTCCAAATTCTCTAAGGATTGCATAAAGGGTACAAAGTTGCTGCATGGGTCCCTTTCCCTCCATTTCTTTCAATTGTATTCGAACTTACCTTATACACTGGAATATAAGCCGGTCTAAAATTACATTCCGTATGGCTAAAATAAAATCAAGTCTCTAAAATAAATTTCCAACCAAGCTTTACTTTCCCCAGATTACGGTATTTTCCCAGTATTGCCATATAATCTATTGTTTTTCTTCACGCCTTTCCCCACAATCCTCCTTGGAATTCAAAGTAAAGTTTGGGCCGAAACAGTTGCCACGCATACTATCATGCAATGCATGACTCCATCCGACAGTAGTATCATCAGAGTTTGGGTCATGTAACGAAAAAAATGCCTTTTTTTCTGACTCTTCCTTACCTTTCTGGAACATGAAACATATTCAACATATTTTTTTCCTTTCTTTCACCGCATTCCTTACTCTACTTTCTTTATAAAGCTAACCAAAGGATACAAAATCTTAAAAAAAATACAAAGGAACATGTACATAGTTTGCATACAAAACAGGAGGAAAACACAACCTCCAGTCTAAACAATGCTAGTTTCCTCTTGGAGTTTGAGATACTTTGGCTTACTTCATGAATCGAATGTTCATGAGCTGTAATAGCCTATAAGCCTAGAGTTGAGTAGCATCTAAATGAAAGGAAAGTGATGTAACATTACGAACTCTACTCTAAGTACACAAGTAAAGTACTCTACAGGTACTAAATATTCTCCCAACACTCAATACTCAATCTCTCTTCAAACGAAAATTATGAAAATTGACAAACCTAATTATTCTATTTATTCTATTGTTTCCGATCAAGCAAAATCCAAAGAATTCAAACAGAACTAAACAATCCTAATCCATTTCAGCAAACAGAATAATTGAATATTTCACAGTTCAAACTACATCACCCACAAGTATACCTAACTTGTCAAACTTTGGTGTAATTTTGTATTGACCGAAATCCGAAATCTCTAGAAAAAGTGTTTTGTTTGCAGGACAACAAAGACATGATCACGATCCCACCATGATCATGTTTACTACTTATGGAGTACTACGGTCAAAATAAGTAGAGTTGATGCTCCTGCCTGGAATACATATTACCCCATCCTTTCACTTTTTTTGCAACATGACATTAATATAATGGCCTACTTTTCCATTTCCACTTTACAACAAAAACCAGAGTTGCACTCTACTCCAAGTTTTTGTAAAGTGCACTAGAAACCAACAAATTTCTTTTGTTATTTGAGGGCAACTCGACAAGTCACGATTGCCTTAACTTCATAAAGAAAAATTCCTAGAATATGATGTATCAATCCAGATCCAATTTACTGCATGAAATGTTCCATTTTGAGAATGTAATCCTTTGGAAAAAAAACTTTTTACTGGGGTTCGCCATAGATTGGTTTGCAATTGAATTTTTATTTCTGTGGTTCCTCCATCTCCACCTTTTCATTCTGATTCTTAGATCCTCTTCTTCATTGCACCAATGTCGGTTATACTTTTTATTCGAAGAAAATGGAATTGGATGAAGGAAAGAAAGGGACAGTGTGACTGCTATAAGTAAAAAAAAAGAGTCCTTTTCATATTTAAAATTGAATCATGGAGAANGTTGGTCATGGAGTAGAAAATGCAATAAAATACTGAGGAATAAAGTATATCGCAAAAAGCCTTAGGATTTTCTAGGAGCTTTCTGCAAAGACTCTAGAAGCTTTCGCCAAATCCTACTTTCTCTTTATGCTAATGTAATGAACCGAAACGGTTGTCAAATGGGATAGGAGTAAAGAAAAGGGAAACTATGTCGTTTGCACAATATTCCTTTTGAAAATAGTGGAGGAATGTAGGTTTCTGGTTTGGTTAGAAGTTTGGATTATCAGGTACCTTTCTTGGTTACACTGAACTGAGCTGATTACGCGTTCTTCGTTCTGTGTGGTCTGCACCGGACTTTGAGGTTTTCTAGGGAAACGAAAGTCTTGGAGAAAGCAGGATAAATGAAATGAGGACGTAATGGACTGTATGGGGAACATATGGATCTGTAGGTTTCAGTTGGTTTTGGTGGTGCATAATTTACCTAAAAACGCACGGTATTTTTGTCCCAGAAAGAAGGAAATATTGGAAACTAGGGAGCTTCCTTTAAATAAATTACGACAATCTTTCCTTCCTGGGAAAGTCCTTCCCTTGATGTATGTGACAGTGTAAGACGTTAGATGTGGTTGAACTTGACGGACTTTTTATTTAATTTTAGGTCTCCTCTGTCAAAATTTCGTTTCCGGGGTGTCCGCATCCAGACACTATATGGGAGAAGACAGCGACGCTTTGGATGATACCTATAACTCAGCGTACTCCAGCAATTCAGCGGGAGCGTCGGACTGGAATGCTTTGAGCATTGTGCCCATCTCTAAGAACAGAGTGTACCAGAGGGCTCTCGGGAAATCCAGTATTTTTACGTGTACGGCTAATGTCGAGTTCCCTGAAAGACTGAATGATTTTCGTTGGTGGTGGCCCGACGGCAGAGCGATTGAAGCTACAGATTCCAGGTAAAATCCAGAATAAAAACAAAACCTAAAACTATCATTACGAAACAAGTCATTTCTAAAATCATTCAAATGCATCAAATGAAAAATAAATGCAAAGAATAATTTAACTAATTTTCTCTAATGAATCGTGGGACGACTAACCGAGTACCCCTGAGCACAACAAATATGATATTATTTATCGTAATCTAATCTTTTTATTCCTTATGTTTTGATTGATTTGTACCGTTTCCCAAAAAACATAATTTTCTTTGGTGATCATGATGACTTCCAAAAATGAAGCGAGGGATTTTATGATGAAACGAGGTAAAACTCACAACATCACTAGTGTTTCTTTAGAAATGTGGATTGGATGTGTGTGGCCTTCCCCTGTTTCATAAAAATACTTTATTTTTTTACTTGTTTTGTTTGATGTTTACCTAAGAACCTAGTAGAATGACTTTATTTTTTGCGAGTTTCATGTTCAAAGGCTTATATCCTTGTAAACCTACGCAGCTCAAGAAAGCCGACTCACCTGTAACGTAATTTAATACAGTAGTTATACGCTCTGTCCTTTTAAACATCCTGCCCACCCACGCATTTTATAAAATTTACATCAAACGCAAAAAAGTTGGCTAGCGTGACCCACCCCTCTGCTAATGACGTTAAATTGCCAACTCAATTATGATGACCCAATTAAGAAAAGTTCAACTTTATTTTTATTTTTTGCACTGGGCACAAGTAGTAGAAAAAAATTAACAAGTAACAAGACACGGAGCTTTCCATTTTCAAGGAAAATTCACAAAATTCACGCCTACTGAGCTGACATGACCCTGTTACCGAATAACATTGCCAACTCAATTATGATGACCCAATTAAGAAAAGTTCAACTTTATTTATATTTTTTGCACTGGGCACAAGTAGTAGAAAAAAATTTACGTATGTAATTAACAAGACACGGAGCTTTCCATTTTCAGGGAAAAGTCACAAAATACACGCCTACTGAGCTGACATGACCCTGTTACCGAATAACAGCATGAAACGGCTTACTTTTTCCATTTCCTTACACATTTAGTTCCAAAAAATCCTAAATAATTCTTAAGAGCTCCAGACACGGCTGAGCTTTCTAGAAAAATACTTTCACTTAACGAATTTGAATTGAGTTGAATTGAAGTAGAAAGTATATGTAGCTGAATGGAGTTTTTGCATTTTAGGTACATTTGCATTGTCGCATATTCATTTTTGCTTGCATGTACTTAGCCAAAGCTGATTTAAATATTCTTCTTGGATATTACGGAGGTTCAAAGCTTCTTTAAAATATTCAGGGTGGAGATCATGAAGGATCAAGCTGGCTCATTAACGTTACTCTTCCCCGCGATACAAGAGCAGGATCTGGGAACTTACCGTTGCACAGCTACCTATGACAACGCTCAGCCCATGATCACCGACTTTACCTTGCGTGCTTACGGTATGCATGAGCTTCCCCTTAAAAACAAAATCGATTAGTAAGTTTTTATGACATAAATTTGATTAACCTGAACCTAATATTTTATATCGTAGTGCCAATCACCTTTGAAGACGCCCCTTTAAACCAATACGCAGTTAAAGGACAAGACTTTAGAGTACGTTGCAGAGTTCGTGCTGATCCAGAACCTCAGGTCAATAACTTTTTACACTTTCTCCTTTACTTTCTTTACGACTTTAATCTAGGCTTTAATTTGGTTTTCTGAATTAGTTAAACAAAAACTTTACCAAGTTTACGTATAAATTCATTTAAAAGTTCTTACACGTTTTAATTATTTTTTGAATAACCTAAACAAAACCTTAGGTGGATTGGAAAAAGGATCATCGTGTAATAAATGACAGCGGTAAGAACTTTATTCTATGAGCTTACAATTTTTTCTCGAATTTCCCTAGAGACCCTCCTCTGGCTCCTCTTGACAATCCCTTAGGGAGGATGTAGTGTTGTGAAGATTATCACCCCGCATGACCATATTCTAAATGCATTCTGCATCTGGAATCCCAAAGAGATAAAATGAAATATGTTTCCAATACCAAAGAGCATATTCATCTTCAATTTGGAATTATCATCGACATTTTCATCCTTAGCTTTTGAAGTCCTTTAAGTAATCAAAAGAAATCTATAAGATCGGATCATAGGGAGAAAGTAATATTGAAGTAATAACAACACCCTCCATAACTTCCCCTACTGTTGTGTCCCTCTCCCTTTACAAATTTTGATCACGAACAACATTACATTTGTATCAAACTGAAATACAAAAACTCTCACAAACTCAAAAGGTAAAGCACGATTACGAGCTAAATGAAATCATATTGCGTTGAGTAAAACTAGCTCTTGTTTCCCCTGAAGTTGAAGTTCACTTCAGAACTTTAGGATTTGGAAGCTTGACAAAACCATAAGAAAAAATATGAGCGTATATAGGTGCGTGTATTGCCTCTAGCCAAGAATACGGTAGAGAAGAGGATAATGGCTAGCGTAAAAGGTGCTTCGCACTTGCTTTCTTCCCTTTATATCCGCAGGAATATTATCTCCCCTTGCCAAACTGCTACTGAAATGAATCTCCTTTCTCTCCACTGCATCCATAGAACCAAAAGAGAGCAACAGAGGGAAAGCAACACGTTTCCAATCAAACAATAATATTTCTCTTTAGTGAAACACAAGGGAAGCACCCAAGGTGGATATTACATTCAATCAAATATCTTTTCTAATTCCACTGGTTTTTGTACCTGTTATCAGACTAAATGAGACAAACTGAATTTGGATGTAATTTTTACTTAATTGAGATATTTTCAAGTGGAATATTTTTTCATTCATGATACCCAACAAGGAAACTCCTATGACTAGCACTGTAAGGTTTTACCTTGTGATTTAGTTGAATTCACAAATAAATGGAAAAATTATTAGAGTAAAACCCGAAATACCGATGCACTTAAACGTAGTACTTGTTTCTAGAAATGAACGTATTTAGGAGTTGGAGTATCCTTCTAAAATCCATTCTTCCTGTCACTCCTTTCATTTCACCAAAAATCAATCTCTTTGTGTATTTAAAACGAAGCCGAATGAATGTCATTGAAAACACATAATAATTTGTCGTTTCGAACTGATGAGCAAGAGAGCAATAACATTTTCATTCATTTTCCCTCCTATTATTTAGCTTTCTACACCTTGCCTCCAGTTCCTGTTTGAGTAAATCATTAATTTTCTTTAGCACTTTCGCTTTCACTCAAGCCATATAGCAAACAAAAAGAAGTGTTCTTTTGACGTATAAGTTGAGTAGACAAGACATGAAAAGAGAAAAGACAAAGTGATTGTGTGATGAGAATGGCAGGTGTAAGTCATGTAGTAATTCAATCGTTGCATCAACTCCCAACGTCCCAATAGACATATATTTTCTCCAGTGAAAGTAAAAGTTTCCTAAGGATAATCCAATTTTGACTAGTTTTTTCCCTACCTGTATCCCATAGATCACTACGTAATCCGCAAGGACGGTGTGGTAATACGTGCCGTGAGCCAAGAGGATGAAGGGGTTTACACATGTCGTGTCCGTGTCGTATCAATGGGTACAGTAGAAGAACGTCATATACTGGTGGAGGTACACAATTTATATTTCTAATCAACTTCAGTATTTCATTAACGAGATTAATCCGGAAATGGATTGTTTCGGAAATGAATCCTATTGGAAATAATTACTTTTTTGTGTGTAGCTCTAATGGGTCGTATGATCCTCCACGCACGTACATACCGACGTGAATATAATCTAATTGGATTTTTTCCCCTTGGTTAGGTACACGAACGTCCGAAACTCCTCTCACCGATGGAGAGTCGAATAGAAGGAGTGGAGCATGAAAGTGTAACGTTGTTGTGCAAAGCTAGTGGGAAACCTCCACCTGAGTATGAATGGGTGAATGCGAGAGGACAGGATGTGAGAGATTTGGACATTCCGAGATACAAAGTTGATAAGTACAAGGGGACACTGACCATTGAAGATGTTAGTAAGGAGGACCAAGGACAGTATGGCTGCACTGCGAGAAATCCTGCTGGTTTTGTTACGATGATAACCACCCTGAGTATTGTGACGAAGCCGGTGATTGAGGAGTTTAGGAATGTCACGTGAGTAATAATACTAATGTGGAGTTTGGATAAGGCAGGAAGTTTGAAGTTGAGAAAAGAATTTTGATTTTAGGATGCAATCTGGAGGGATAGCTATCCTTACATGCAAAGCGTCTGGAGATCCTCCACCAGATATTAGGTTCCATAAGGTAACTATCTATGCGATATTTGGATAGAGAAAATTGACAAAATTTCTGGAGGTTTTTAATGATTCTTATATTGCCCCATGAAGAGTGGAAATCGTGAGCCATTTGTACAGCTCGGACCTCAACAACAAGATTCCAGAATATTCATAGATCAGTTGAAGGATGACACCGGGTTGACCTTGGCAACTATTAAAATCACAGATGTAAACCGTGCGGATGATGGTTTGTATAGCTGCACAGCTTATAATCAACGAGCGGAAGTTACGACATGGGGCCATCTCACAATACAGTTTCCTCCAACATTTTTGAACACTCCTATGAGAGAGGCTTGGTCTTGGGATAATAGGCCAGTGAACTTGACTTGTGTAGCGGAAGCAATTCCAAATGCAACGATAACTTGGTTCATTGAGAGAGATCCACATGAAGTGGCCGTTGACCAGTATACGACCAACGTAAAGCAGATTGAATATCTGTCCCGTAGCATCCTCCAAATTTATGCGGTGGACTATAGCATGTTTGGAAGCTATAAATGTAGGGCGATAAACGCATTGGGATTCGCGGAACATAGAGTCTTCCTCCGTGAAGCTAGGAAACCTGGGCCAATGTTGGAGGCTATCGTGCATGAAAAGACGGCGACAACCATAGCCTACAAGCTTGTTGGACCGGTAGAGGATGGAGGGTATGCTGATTCATATTATTAACAATTTATCCATATTCCTTTTCTTTAAAAAAAATCATAACATTTCTTCTTTCAGGCTCCCTGTGAAGTCCTTCTTGGCTCAGTTCAGAAAAGAGGGAGACACTTGGGTACAGCACAGACTAAAAACGTGGCCCGTAGACAGACAAATCTTCGTCATAGATGGACTCCAACCTCAGCAAACGTACGTGGTAAGGTTTGCTGCAGAGAATGAGGTGGGATTAGGAAACTGGGCTTTGGAAAAATCGGAATCTACTCCCAGGCGTTCTGCTCCAGATGCCCCAACTATCCTCAACGAAGTAGTGAGGGACTATGCAATCACGGCATACCCAGATAAGTTCCAGTTAATCTGGAAACTACCATCGGACAACGGTGAAAGGATTGAAGCCTTCGAGATTGACTACGAGCCAGTTCGTAACATCAGTGTAAGGAGAAGAGGCATGCTTCAAGATGAGCTTGAGTGGGATCCCGTAGGCCAAAAGGTAAAAGTTGAGAAGCTCTATCATCCAAGTCAACCTAGACTTACGCTACGAAACCTGGCGCCCGATACGTTCTACCGTGTGCAAATACGCGCAAGAAATAGGGTTGGTTTGAGTTCTTCAGATCAGATTGTCTTTAAGACGGCCATTGTGCCGGGAGGTATGAAAAATAAGATAAGATAAAAAGATAATTAGACTTTTGCTCAACATCTACAAAAAAATAAGCTCTTTTCTTTTCCTTCCTTACAGAGGCTTGGGGACCACTACGCTCACCAGTAACATCCGCCGCCGAAGCGCCAAGTAAAAGTTTCCTGCACCAACTACTTATCTTTATACCAGTACATATCATCAGCATATCAATGCCCATGTCCGCGAGTATTATTACACTTAAATCGTAGTTTTTTCTAAAAATAAATCTTCATTGTAAAATATTTCCTTGTAATTATGATAGATTTGATAAGTATAAAATATTTCTAAAGATATAAGATATCAGCCTGCGATTCTCAAGAACGGCCTGTCAACTAATTTGGTTTTGGAGAAAATGGTCGAAAAATTGATTCGTTGATTCTCCGTAGAGTCCGGGGTTTTAGGATTATCCATCGTGTTCAGTCAATATAAATAAAATATATTATTTTCAATTGACCACCAAAATTATGTAAAATTCGAAATTATAGGGTGTATATATTACCTTCAAATTAGACCATCTTCATACTTTACTTTTTAGATATTGTTCACTTCATCAATCTCTCGACAACATAAATGTATCTATCGCTGTAGAATCCCTCTACATGATGAGATTCTTTATTTTGGCGTTCCTTTGTATCAAATAAACTTTTTAGAATTGTAAAATTGCTGTAGGATTTTTATATTGTCGTGATTGAGTGCATTTATGATGAGCGGGTTTACCAAAAACATGGAACTTTTCTTGCGAAATTCTACATATGGGTTACTCTGTAAGCGACAATAAGGCTGTTTTCACGTGTATCAATCAGTGTACATATCATCATATCGTAATTAAGTACAATTTCAACTCTTTTTCTGGTATGTCTTATGTGTTGATGTGAGGCTAAATCATGCCATTACATTTTATGTCATCGTTTAGTCAAGTTGTCGAATGAATGAATTTTCTCTGTGTGTCTGTGTCTATTTTGTCTTTGTCCGTATGTAAGTTAAACTAAGGAAAGAAGTTTGTTTATGTAAGCAAGCAATTTCAATCTCAAAATCTACTCTGTACATATCAAATGTAGGGCCAATAAGATGT
>JAANSQ010002518.1:0-11796 GCA_036850885.1 Lepidocyrtinus dapeste | reverse complement strand
TTGTAAAAATTTATACGATACCCTTGTAAGGTCTCTCGTAAACTTGCCTAAAAAGCATGTGTTAAGCTTACATTAAAAGAGTCGTAAACTGTAGCAGGCTGGAAAATGCAGAGAGAAATTAACATTTAATGCGTGTCATAAGTCATAACATAATCATCATTTTTACGACCACGGCTTCACTGCAATTCAATGGTATATTAAATCCTTAACATGAACCGTACCTGTTTAAATTTGAAGAAGGCGAAATGCCCGCGTAGACATTTACGATTATATTCATTTTGAAATGAGTCATACGCACTTAAATACGTAATGTAGACATGCAAACATTTATTTTGTGCTCTCACGATTACTACTTTTTATAGTCTCTTAAGAGCCACTAATTTTAATAATGCTTCTCCAAAATGTCAGTTTATAATGTTAATTGTTATCATCACAAAACACACCTATTTCGATGTTACTCGTGTTGTACTACCATTTTCTAGCGTTGGAATGGGTGTTTGGAGGGCAGGAGAGTTATAAAGTGTCTTGGTTTAACCTGAAACTTTAATTGTCAGTTTTACGATACAAAATTTATTCAACAGAGAGAAAACACGATAATACCGCACTTTGGGACAAATCTTTAAACGATAAGTTTCAGTGACCAAAATGACCCTTATAATTAGCGTCTATTTAGCCTCCTCTTTCAAATAGGAGTAAATTATCATGCTTTACGGTGAATAAATGGTAATTTACCCTGCTTTAAAAATCTTATTTGAACTATTCATAAGACATAATTGAAACTGTAGCAAAGTGCACCTCTGAATTATTCAAATTGCAAGACATTTCATAATAGAATATACAATACAAGAATGATTATTTGAACACAACCCAGAGAGATTCATACGAGGACTTTTAATACGTGATTGTCTCGTACATCATGATTTTCCTTCCATTCTTTAAGTCTAAGTATAGTTTAATCATTAAAACTGTACAATTTTTGCTTCCTATGAAAAAAGTTTCGCCAGATTCAGAAGACTTTCTAGCGTAGTATTTACTTTTCTTCTACGGCAATAGCAATCCTCTTACCACCCACTTATAAATAATGAACATCCTCTGGAACAACTAAGGAATGTCTCGTTTTGCTCCGGAAACCTCACGTACTGAGCTTTACTATAGTACGTAACAATAAGAGATATTACAAGAACCTACGATGACTTGGGGTATTACAACATTGGTATAGTTGCGTCACGCAATTTATTTCTATTTCATGTAACAATACTAACGTTTTCTACAGATAATAGCATGAATGAAATACCAAAGTTTATTTTCCAAATGCAAGTGACGACGCGAAATGTAAGATTATGTGGAGGTACTCACGTCACAAGTAATTATAGTGAGCACACTTTTTGCCGACGGCATCTTCCCAGAAAATATGGGAAATGTGCGAGCCAGAGCTTAGCCAACTTTTGCATGCTTCCGTGAGCATACTGGAATAAGCCTTTTGGCCATGAAATAAACTTCAGTAATATGAAAAAGGAGAAGTAGCAGCGTAAGCTTAAAATTATGCAGGAGCGAAAAAGTTCCACTCCTTTCGTTTCTACTGGATCTTCAAATAGAATAAGTAGTTTGTAGAAAAAACTCGAAAAATTGAGAACAAGTTGAGCACGTATGTGGAATAAGAGAAATACAAAGTTGAAAATAAAACTTGTTGAGTTTTTTGCTTTGCAGAATGCCTTATTGAATATGCACATTTGGCTGGACTCACCTCACAGATCGTCTTTGTGAGATCAAGACATTCAAGACGAGACACAACCCACTAGATTGTTTTGTTATTGTTATTGTACAGAAAACTGTGACATGAATTCCAAGCGTAGTAAATTCAAGGGTAAATTATTCTTTTTATCTGGGAATGGTGTTTATGAGAATTGAATTTTAATAATTTAAGAGTTCAAAAATGTGTTTTAAATTTTAAATTAGGTTTTTTCAGTTCAAGTATTTCAATGAACCATTCGACTGAATTTCATTCTAAAATTATATTCAAGATATTTTACGATAGTAAATGCAAGGGTTTTTACGAGTACATATTTGTAGATATTGTATCTTGTAATTTTTGGAGGGTCAAATAAAAAGTCGGCTTCCTAAGGATAAGTCGGCTTGACCACATATAATCCATCTAATAAACATGCTCTGTAGAAGTATGTATCTGAGAGAGGTTTTTTTCTAAAAAAATCCTAGCTTTCAAGGATATTTCGTGTTGTTACAGGCAAGGGACTCGATGGGAATGGCTTGAGGCGGTCAGTACGAAGAAGGATTTTATCCCATCATTTTTGGGCTTCGGTTGACTTATTCGATGGTAACATTGCGGGGAGATAGATACACACACTGCATACTTTAAATCTTTATACTTTATGGTTAAGTACTGGAATGCTAAAACTTTTATTTTTTGTACTGTAATGGACCACAAAGGTCCTCTCTCCTAAAAAGTAAACGTACCGAATCCAAAGTGTATTCTTTGTGTTTCATCTTTTCCTGCAGGATCATAGATCCATATGTGCTATATATTTCTCGGAGAAAGTAAAGCACGTCAAGCTTTCACTCACTCAGACCTAGAAACCAGCTGAAAATATAAAGTTAATCCATTTTCTTCTGTTTCCGGGGAGAGGCATAAATACTTAGGATTGTGTAGCACGCCATTGGCATTATCCAGTGAAATGGATGAGTCGTTAGTCTCCTTCTTGGTAGGAGTATCCTCGTGGCACAATGGAATAACGTGAAATTCCACCAGATACATGACTATATTCTCCATATGTTTCTCAAATGACAGAGGAAGCGTGCCCGTTTCAAGTTTTGCATGATTCCAACCAACTCCAAAATGAAACCCACAGTACAAACATAAGTCTTATAATTATTAAACAATGATCTTATTTTATAGCGAACAACCGAAGGTCAATCACTGTTCCGTTTCCTAGTTATTTTTTAGCGGCTTTTCTCTTTCCTTGGGGTAACAGTACCGATATCTTTGGCGCAAAATACGTAAAGTATTTGGCCGCAGTGTAATAGTGCACGGTAGATGTATCTTTAATGGGACGTAGATTTTCAAAATTGTCTACACAGGCATTCGAGTAGAACTACAAGCTGTACGTCTCATATTGCAAGCCATCACTGTGGATATTTGAGTTTACAATAAAATTGAAGCGTGTCTCAAGATAAAATCCAAAATTGAAAGAATTTATCCATTATTTTTCTCCTAAATGATGTTATGAGCAGGTGTAGCCCATTAATGTTTCTAAGAATAGATACCGCAATAATCATAATTTATCTTAGGAACTGTACTGTAACACGTTCTCACCACGAACTCCAATAGAGTCCTTATCAGTATTAACTAAATCTATGGGAAATGTCAAGCTAAAAGCTTTCTAGGAGAGGAGATGAATTTGCCAACTTTCTTAGATCTTAACCTAGGATGACCTCCTAAGAAAGCTTGGAAGCTTACGCCATTTTCCCATTCATTTCTTCCGTATGAACGTAAGGGTAATGCACAAAGGACGTGACAAACGTTTTTTCTTGCTCTTTTATCATCATCACCACCATCACAGACATAATATACTCTTATTCCATGTTTTCAGACTCACTAGAGCAAAATAAATTATGTCTTGCTTCCTCTTTTTTTCTGTACGTAATAATGTCTGGGTCTTCAAAAATTGATGATGATTTCTTCCCTTTTTTTACTTACCTGCGGTATTTCTATTGTTGGAGTAACTAAAGAGAGAGGAAGTGCGATAGAATGAGCAAGGCCTAAGCTTCGTACACAACCAATCTGCCATGATATGCCTTCACTTTGAAAGGAGCTCAAGTGGTATGTGTATCCTTCGCTTTTGCATCACTTTTCTTCGGCAAAGTTGCCATGAAAGCTCAAAAGGGAAAATAGGTTCATGATTTTCTACGAAAATGGGGCTAAAGTTCACATTACGTAGCTAAAGTCATATTCTACCTGAAAAAAGTCTTTCTTCCGTTGTTCACATAAGTTTAGTATGTGGCTCTTTTAGCAAATGTTTTTTGGGGCGAATGCAAAAAATGAAAAGAGATTGGGAGGCTGAAAAGAGGAAAATGGGGAATGAGTGAATGTTGCTCCATTATGAAAAAACTTTTTTTCCGTCCTGTTTCCTTTCTCCCTTCGTAGAAGAAGTTTTTGCTTTTCAAGGAGCTATAGTATACTCATCCTTCAATACTTGCTTTTCATTCGGTGCAGAAAAGAACCGAAATTAAACAGGTGAGCAGTCACTCATGGGTTGAAAGATAAAAAAGTTGTGTTTAAATGGTGGTTTATCACGTTGCGCTTCTTTTAATACATAACTTAAAAGTTAAAAATTGTTCCCGGAATGAAATTACAAAGCTTGTCTGAATAACTGAATCCCTTCATACAAATTAAGCCATAGCAATTTTACCATATGTTATGGTTATGATCCTAGGTCACTAGTGCCACACCTTTAGAACCTGTATTTTTACGTCATTCCAATGGTATCGTGACGTTAGTTGATCCAAGGAAAAGGAAATCACCCAGTAAAAAGATATCTTTGAGTTAGAAGTGCTCTACTTTCACTAAAGTTTAGACGAAGCATCCCATAGGAATAATTTTATGAAAATATCAAGGCCCATTATGGACCTCGTTTGGAAACAAAGTATACAACATATGCCCTTTGATCTTTGTGTTTGTGTGATACTCCATACTCCATACGTGAATAACAAATTGACTTAATGCTTCAACCAAGCATGAATCTAAGAAGCGCTTGTTTAATTTCAAGAGAACTCACAGGTATTTTTTATTGATCGGGAATTCCTTTTGAATTTCTTAAGGGCCATTCCAAACTCCAATTTAGACTAGCGACTTTATTTGGAGGGTCTTACTTACCAGAAACTTTTTTCTTGCCTTGAAAGAATAACTTAAACTTCTTTGGAGCTAGGACGTTATTGCTCAGTGATTTTGATGTCCTTAATCAATGAAGTAATAATTGGAGTCTAATTGAATTCCTCCGATGCAAATCTTTTCTTGCATTTAAATTCAATTAGTTCAATACCCTACGTTGTTGAACAAGCATAGAAGGAATTTAACAAATTAACCAATTTCCTCGAATGCGATTTCATTTGCATGATCAGAAAGGCTTTCGCAATCTTAGATTCAAATCCTCTTTTATATTCGTATACCATTCTGAGCGGAGGGATCACTGCGCCCGTTCTTATTAACGAACTGAAATGCACTTTGTACATGAAACTAACGGAATGTAGTTCCTGGTATACATTTAATTATGTATATTGACCTTGTTCTGGAGTAAAATCACTCTTTTCATTCCAAAAAGTACCGCCAGCAATTTATTCTATTCTCCGAAGAAAACTTTCTCCACACAATTCTACAATTCTACGTAGAACATTCCTTAATCTTAGCAAGCGTGCCCAACACACAAGCCCAAGATGTTGAGTTCCTTGACAAAAAGTATAATAAAAAATGGAAAAATCTCTCTCCTCAGCTACATTTCAAACGCCTGCAATAAGGAGCCTATTTTGCTTTCAAAAGATAGATGAGAATGAGCTGGGAAAGGCTTTCACTACTTTCTCTACATTATTTAAGACCCTGTAAATAAAAATGGATGATGGTGGTCTACAACTTGGCGGCTCATTTCAATTTACTTTTTTCTCTGTTTCCCTTCCATTCTTTCATTTTAAGTGTATTACGAACTACAGTAAAAAAATACACAATGTAGCAATATATTTCTACGACTATAGTTCTACAGTATCTATCGAATTGTTTACATTTCAACTATTTTTTCGCAACTTGTGCCGACTCGTGTAAATGGATACTGAGACTGACTGAGAGTATGACGTACCCTTTCATTTCCGTTCTCAAAATTGACAAAGCCTGGGAGAGATGCTTTCGAAACAAAGGCGACGTGTCCATCCGTTATAATTTGCGGAGCAAAATGAGAAGAAACTAAGTGAGTGGAGAAAGCATAAAATAAAAATGTGAGGACAATGCCTAAACTATAAATGGCTTTGGTGAATGCCTTTGGGCGTGTCTCTATTTTCTCTTGAGTTCTATATGGTTTTTTCAGTATAAACTAAGTATGAATTATAGATAAGTCTGAATGCTTCCTGGTTCAGCTTGTTTTAAGTGTAATCAGAAGAATTCAATTTAAATGAATATTTTAAGGGCAGCATATTTACAGGACATTTTGAAATTTTTTCATGTTCTGACAAGGACATCCCACTTCATTTTTTAAACTGCACGAGCTCATTAAATATTCCAAACTATGTCTAGAAATTCATGTGGTTTCGCAATTTTTTCCTAGCTAATTTTAAAAACAAATAGAATGAAAATGCATAGGTCCTTCTTTCTTCCTTAAGCTCTTTTCCTACACTGACGGAAATTAAATTTCGCAATCTAGTTTTTAATTTGATATCTCCCTGTATTCTACTTCTCGCGCTTATTAAACGCATAATATCAGAAGCTATAGTTGTTTCCTAGAATTGTTTTGCAGAATCATACAATTAGCCTACAAAATTATACTCATGTGGAGCATATGTTTACGTCTCCCAAACTCATCTTCTTTCCAGGTTACTGATACAGAGTCTACCTTAGGATTGGGTTACATAGATAAGGTAATTGAATAGTAGATACTGAACGCTTTTTTGCAATAGATTAGCTTGGAAAGCGAGCAGATAGGAAACTAGTGAAATTATATTGAATTTCACTTCATTTTCCTGTTTGAAGCAGTGAAACACGTCTTCCATGAAGCGTTTACATGCTTGAGTGAATGGCGAAGTAGCTTGAATCTTGAAATTAGAGAGGATCCTACATAACGCAAACATGCTTTGTTTTAGCTGTGAACTTTAAACTTTAAAAAGTTCTCATTTGTTCTGAATCAGACTTCTTTTAATGCGTAACATAATACGATGGAATCTTTTACAATTTATCTCAATAATTAACTCTAGAAGGAAACCGCTAAACACGAACTTGCTAATAAACCTAGTCTTAAAAGGCGAACTCAAGATACGTATAAAAATGTATTCATATTTTGATTGCATCATTCCACTACTGAAGTCGGTATGAGGATATGATCGGCGAAATCATATTGCTCATAAGAAATGAATGTACTTCCACAACCTAATTAATGAAACGGAGCCAAAGAAATAAACAAATGTTAGAGTTGTGCAAATGTTTGCTTTATTTCCTGTTTTTCCGGCGAATACCATAAATGGAGTTCTTTTTGATGAATACGTAGGAAACCGCAATTCCACGAGATTGTGATTAACTGAAAGTCATATGTGAAATGAAACTTAGAAATAGAATTCAATACGTTTACTTAGATCTTGTCGAACGAGAGTTGCGGAAAGAATCGCCGGAGGAAGAAACCAAGTGGGAGAGAGGATATTACGTATAGAAAAGATACACTTTGTATAATGTTTCACGACTGCCTTTGCAGCTCATTTAATCACTCCTGTGGAAATTACATGCTTTGTGTATGGTTTCTCCAATACTACCTAGACTAAACATAGATCTACATTTAATTACGAAGGGGAGAGAGGAAATTACATAACAAGTTACATTTTCTCATCTGCTGAGGTAAAATCAGATGAAACTAGGGAGTTGTGCTGGGTGAGCAGTAGAAATTGTACAATCCACGTTTTCCTTCTGTCTGTTGCTTCCCATTTGTATTTAGTCTTGTAGTTTTATTACCATTTCCCCCCATTATTCAGTTAGCTTTTTATAAGCAAGTTTTCTCGACTGGAGAAAGCAGATTGTTAGGTTGAGTACATTTCGTTATCACCTAGTACACAGTTACTGTTTACGTAAAAAATTTCCCTCCCGGTGACCTATTATGTGGATGCACAATAGCTGATTACATTATTCAGCAAAAGTTTCTCTAGAAAAAGTTACAAAGTATTTTGGGGAGGAAAACAAGTTTATATATTTACCATTATCATTTCATACTTTTGGCTGCCTTGGAGCGTGTCGTATTCGTATTCAACTTTGCTAGAAAAATCAAGCTCTACAGGTTGTAGTCTCCTACGTATAAATTAAGCAGCTTCTCATTTCAAAAACTTTGTTTTCTTGCGAGAACAGTCAAAGGAAATTAATTTTGGGATTCTTCGCAGTCGCAATGTGGTGGAAGTTGTGAAAGCTTCATACGAACTTATGCAAAATTCATTATGATATGATTGCCTTAAAATTCTCATCCTTTTAATATTAAACATGCTCGTATTAATACCGCATGTAAGATTAAACTTAAAATGAAATTAAAGTCAAAGTTAATGCAGAGGCGAAAGTGTTTACCGTAATGTGAAGCTGGTGCTTAACAAAATACTTGTAGACACTCAAGGATAGAATTTCAAAGGAAAAGCATAACTCTCTGAATGCTTGATTTACTCTTGTAAAAACTTGCAATTTGATACGGACAGTTGTAAATTTAAATACCGCGCAGTTATCATATCGTACTTATCATTCCAATTTATGGATGGCTCAGCTTATTAGATTCCCAATAACAATTAATAAAATATTAAAATCAAATTTAAAGAACTACGTCTTTGTATTTTTGCATTAATTTTAGTACTTAATTTTAAAATGTTGTTTCGGTGGAATAAATCTGATAAAGCAAAATAGACGTCAATAAGCAATTTGTTGACTCATCGGGGATTTTGTAGGAGAATAGAACTACATTTGAGAAACGTGAAACTTTAACATCGCGGAATCGGGCCTGTGTATTGGGTAACTTAGTCCTACGTAAAATTTCATTCGACTAATGTTTTTGAGATGAGACAGATGAGTATTACAGCCGCAATTTCGCCAAGTTCTCGCAATTTTTGCATCTCAGTTTATGTCATTCATTAACCCCGGATAATGAGTACTTATTCCTCGTAAAGTTAAAAAGCACTTCACAAAATAAAACTTTAAACACAAAACATTTTCAACTCAAAAGTTACCAAAAAAGAATTGGTTTAGCCTCCTCATATGTAGCGCGTGTCAACCTCTCCCTTTTGCTGAAAGCTTTCGCTTTATGAGATTAATAACGCAAATGTGCACACACTTCATTCGACAAGACCTACACCACAACTTCATTTCACAAAAGATGACTTTTCAAGCGTCTAGAGTCTAGAGGATGATGCGCATAGTCTAAATTTTATTTTCTTAGATTAAAGTAAACAAGGTATAAATGTTTAAAGGGAAATACTCGGTGTTTATGATACAATTGAACATGCGTTGTGACATTTTTTTGCTAAAACCACGCGAGATGACTATACAGAGGGAAAATGCTCTCAAGATTATTAGATTTTTGTTGATTTGGTTCGCGAAGAAAATAGTTTCTGAAAGTTTGTTCCCTGCCACTCTACAGCATGGACTTTTCTAGTGACAAAATGGCGCCCGAAATAACTCAACTTTTAGTTACATTACCACATCAGCAGCTTTAAATTGAAATTTAATCGATCGTAAAACCATACCAATGACAAACTAGCATTTTTGGCAATAAGCTATAACCCATAGCCAGTGTAGGAATGTAATGGAAAATGGGAATTACTGATTCACTTATACAGTGATTGGTTTTTGAACTTTCAACACGACATGACTCAAGAAAATGAATAAAATTCAATGCTCATTTTCCGGTTCGAAAGTATCTCCACGTAAAGCCCTCCCTTTCAGTACGTGTCTCTCGCCATCATTTTCCATTAAAGCGATCTGTGACGCGAATCATTTCAACTGACAGAAACTGGCAATTTTGCTAGATTATAGTGAACTGCCAATTTACTTGTGGATCATAGCATCATCTCGAGGCTTTCAGAGTCTAGAGACAGTAGAGACGCTAGAGAGTGCATAATATGTAAAATATGCCGCACAGCGTGTAATAACTTTTGATCCAACTTTTGACAGCCCATCCAACGCCGTGGTTGGCCTCTCTCATTCCTTAGGTTCAGCTTTCATTCTACCCATATTTCGCTCAAGTAATTGTATTGCGACTGCCAAAGACACAAGTTTAGAAGAGCTGCCACAGAAACTGAACCGTAACCAAACAAAAATCTACTTATAACTGACATGTGGTTTGGTTGTTACACGAAAGAGCAGAATATGATATGGACCTAAAGGAATCTAAAAACGTGAAGGAAGCTCTCGGGTTCGTGTTTACACTTGACTTACCTGTGGAGCACACTTGATTCAATTTAAAACTGAATCCCATCCTTGAAGAAAAAAGCAAACACCTTTCAATGTACGACGCAATTCATTCAATCATTTTGCAAGATTGCTCTGAAAGAAAAAATTTGATCAAAGAAGCTCCCTTATTTCAAAACTGGAAATGTAAACAATATTGTAAAACCAAGGGCCTTATTCTCCATGGCGGATGTTTTCCTTCGGTTTAAAATTTTTTTTTGAGCAAACGAAAGGAGCAGTTTGACGGATTCCAATAAAAATTGAAATTGAGGGTACGTCATATCCGCTAAAAATAAACCTTATCATATAATATAAAGCTTCTAGTTGACAACTTTCTAGAGAAAATGGGATGGTATCTTGCAACCAATAACTGAACTCTATTACGAGGTTTATCCAGTAATAAAATACTTAATGAATGTCTCAATGTTACACAATGAGTTCTATGGTATTTCGCTTAGCCTTGGTTGTGTGATCAAACAGGAGGTGTAGGCAGGCGGATGATGAATGTGCGGTTTTTCGTAATAGATTGGCTCTTTTATGAGCACTAACAAGCAATCCATTTCATCTCATGCTTTTCGCTGATATAACGCTTTGGACTTTTGGAGAATGAATAGCCTTTTTGTATGGAAGAGACCAGAAGTAGCGGTAATAAACATGTAAAAACCACGTTATAAATTTTTGGAAAAAAATTCTAACAATTTGGGTGGCTCAAGAGAGGAAATGAGAGAGTGAATACTGTTTGGCTAGATAACCAATAGATATATGAATGCTTTCTTTTTCGCAATGTTTGTTCTTCCTAGGCTGTTTTCGTGACCTGGCTTGCATTCACGAGATCCAAAAAATGGTTTAATGCGGAAACTACAGAAAGTATTTGAAATTACAGTAGAGTGTAGATAATCTCTCTTGGAACGTATTTTTATCATTTGTTTTCGCAAATTAATCTGTCAAGTACCAGGGCTCATAAATTATGTAGGTGATTAGGCAGTGAGTAAGTGTCTCTGATCTATTTCATATTGTTTGGCAGCCTAATTAAATACAAGAAAACAAGCTTTTATATAATTTTATTTTGGAACAGAGACAAACGTTTTTAACTAAATAAAAAGAGGGAAAGCTGAATAAATTTGCCAGCATAATATGATCATTTTATGACCTGTTAATCTTCCACCAGTAAATGTATTTCATATAGAATATACAATCAAACATCGTCGGAAATGAATCTAGCAACACAGTTGGTTTTGTGTTCTGAAGCGGCTCATAGTGAGCCAAGTTCACATTATCATCGTCAAAAAACTCCGGCTACTCCGACTTTTTCCGAGTAAAACACTCCAATAAACTAAATGGTTTCTTACTAGATAGAGTGGTGGCGCTAGAATCCACTTCATCCGGAGAAAACTACTTTCACTCCTTCCTTACGTTTTGATCCTTCTCCTTACCTCCTTACTCCTTCCTATAAATTTTGGCTATTTAAAGTTTCTAGATGCTAATTATCTTTATTTAATGTAAAAAATATTCAAAATTTTTTGCCACAAACTTTCATTCCTCTTTCGGGAACAATCCAACTGAATACAAATGAATACACTTTGTCCTTACACGCAAATAAAGAAAGTTTTCCAAAATACTTTCCC
>JAANSQ010002517.1:0-11796 GCA_036850885.1 Lepidocyrtinus dapeste | reverse complement strand
ATACGCGAAGTGAAATTATGAAATATTTGCCTTGCTATTCTACTTCCGCACTTCCGAAGAGCAAACCAAGCAAAAGAAAATAGTTTTCTCTAGAACCCGAAAATGAGATTGAGTGAGCATGTTGCTTGTATCAATCTTTCCATCTTCAAGATATCAACATGTTTTGCTTTGTAAATAGTTAGTCTTACTCTTAACTTGTCACGACAAAACTATTTTTTTGAGGCTAAGAGACACATGTAATTTTGCATGAGATTTGGCAAACAAAGCCGGTTTAAAATGTACAAAAAATTCACTTTGAAAAAACCTACAGAACCTTGCTAATTCTCATTTTGTGCCTTGTCAGTGTCACTCTATTGTAGTTGATTCATGTCCGGAATGTGCGAAGTGTAATAAAATACGGATATAAAACATCCAACGATCCAACGCCCAACATAGGCAAAAAAAACTACTAGAAATTTCCTTTTCGATAAAATGAGGTAAAATGAGATACACCACGGCTCTATCATTCTCTACCGAATTTCGTTGTAGTGATGGCTCTATCTAGACCATTATCCGGTTTCGATTAACTAGGCTGTTGTTCCTCGGTTCAGCTGAAAGTGGTCGTTAGGTGGTGGATCACATCTCGTCACGCTATCATTACTCAGTCCATGCCGAATGAGCCTTAATGGCTAATTAGCCTTGTCAATTTTCCTCTTTGTACTGGACGCTTTGGGGTTTTTGTTTTTCCCATTTCATTTCTCATTCTTATCCACAGAATGATATTCGTGTGATGTGCGGCATAACGGAGCAATGTCAAAGTAGTCATTTTTTCTAGAAGCTGAATCGAAGCTCGAAATCAAATATGCAAGGCATTACATGAAGCATATACAGTATAGTTAACCAGCCAGGTTTAGGCCACGCTTCCCATTTCAAGTGTACAAAACAAGTGAAAACTTCTTTTTTCCCAAAAATATTTATTGTTTGCCACTTCAAGAGAAAAATAGAAAACAAGCGAGTTGCAAAAGTTGAAAACAGATGCGCAGTTACTAGTTTTAGGTTCTATGCATTCTAGTGATTATAGTCTCATGATCACGCCATAGGTAGATGACAAGACATTCATTTTATTTGGACGGAGAATAAGAGCTTAAAACCCAAACAGTTTCTCCTTTCTTATTAATTTAGCGAATGTATCATGTTGTCGTTGTAGTTGTCGCTGCTATTGTGCTCTTATGTTATGGTTATGTTTGCCATTCCTATGAGATGAAAGTATGAGCTCCAAGCCAAGGAAATCTTGGGTATACACATCTCATTTATAAAACTGCAATGTCCGTGTAGCTTCAAACATCTGTAGTCAGTAGTATAAAAACCGCGGTGACCGTCCTAGTCATTGAGTGAAATTTAACGCGGGAAGAAATTATTCATATTATTTACCAATCTGAATCGAGCATTTATCAGCCATCCAGAATCGAGCTTTCAACAGCAAACCAGAATCGAGCTTTTAATAGTCAATCAATATCGGGTTTTGAACAGCCAATAAGACAGCAGTTTTTAACAGCCAATTAGCTTCGAGCTTTCATCAACCAATTAGAATCAAGTAATTATCAGCCACTCTGAATCCGGTTTTCAATAAGTAGCCAATCTCAAGTTGAAGAAAGAGAAAAGGTAGCAGAGTTGGATTTCCCATGACTGTTTTAATAGTAATAATAATAATTTTTAATGTCATCTCTTCTGAATGAAAATAACCGTAGTAAAATAGGACTATCATTGCAAAGACCAAGGCATACAAGTAGTCTAAACGCTTATATAACATGAAACAGCAGAATAAAAATAGCTTTGTACCATTCGCAAAGGGTACAATACAAAGACGACAGGATGTCAACGAGTCAATGGGGAGTCTAATATATGAAACAATAGCTTTATCTCTAAAGAAAATGTCACCCAGAAGACGAACCAAGATCATGAGGAGCTTTTTTGTTAAACTTATGAATCTACCTGAAAACAAAATGAGATAAAATGTTTGTCCCTTTCATGCAGGAAAAATTAGCTTTTTTTAAGGATTTACGAAGACGAAAAGCTAAGCTCAAAGAAGAGAAATGCAAATGAATGGTCAGGAAAGTTAGTGAAGTGAATTGGTGGGGACTGAAGCGTATCTTGAGCGACATGACATGACAACAGCCACACGTCAAAATAAATAGATTGTGCTGCTCACTTACACAATAAGTTTCTTTTCATTGTAAAAAATCAGGTCAAGTCAGTCAGCATTTTACAATTCGAAAAATGTGTACTGGCGGGAGTGACGGAGGCAGGCGGGAGTCTTTGGTTATCTTTAGAATTTGCAACCATGATTTAAGTGTAAAGGGCAAAAGGCAGCGCTGGCACAAATTTTTAAAACTTGAATCTCTTGAAAATGATTATTTTTCTTTCACGGATTACAATGATGGCAACAAAATGTTTGCATATGGAAAAAATGATCTAGGGCAAAAAGGAATCAAGGATATAGAAAAACAAATTCCCCTCAGCAACATGATAATGACATGTCGATAATGATGATGATGAGACTGGCTTTAGGTGAAGAGGGGATCATGATCATGGCTTGATAATGGGAAACAGAAGCAGACCTACTAGTTTTGTGCCACAAATCCACATTCTGGGGAAAAGTCAAGGTCGACGCTAGTCATCATCATCATAACATATCACCCGGCAGCCAATTCAAGCCAGCCATGGAGGAAAGTGGGGGATCATTTTGTATTCCCAGTCTTTCAATTTTTTCTTTGCCAGAGAGCCATAAAAGCATCGGAAATTGGGAACAGACGGCCGCGTTTTATCTCTAATGTACACAACTTTACCAGACTAAAGGTTGCCTTAAGCTCAAGTTAAGCTAAGGAAAGAATACATTTGAGCTGCATCAAATTTTTGATGATAATAAAATAAAATAATAAACTCTTATAGGTTTACCGGCTTCCTTATATACATACTAATGTACTGCACAGGAACTTTACTTATCGACTTGCATTAATTTATTAATCGGTAATACGCTGATTCCATAACAACCGCACTCAAAATCATCATGTCATTTTTCTTCATCATGTAAAATATGTCATGTTTAACAACGAAACTTTTCAAATTGGGCTTAAACTAAACTAACAGGAGCGGATTTGTTTGAAATTAGTTAATTGTCAGAGGATCCTATAAGGATATAACAGAGGCAAGTGTAAGCATTGGAAACCAATTTGCGCATTAGTGATTTTCCGTAACTTATCATATCAGCTTATCCCCACCAGCCTACTAAGTACTTTGGTGTAAAGTCAAGTTTTAAAGTTCCAAAAAATCAGTCACGCCAAGTCAACCGGGCAAAGGAGGAGTAACATGTGCCAGGTTATTACAAAGCGACTATTGAAATGATACTACGTCATCCCCACTATTCTTTCATAAAACAAAGCAAATATTTCCCCACTCTTCTCCTTTCATCTTTTAAAAGCATTTTTTCTCTTACGTAAGCGTAGCAACTAAACTAATGCGATGGAGACCTTCTGTTTCCCATAAAAATCCTAGCATTTCGTTCATGACACAAAGGCACATCTTCAGCTTTAGAATACGTCGATAGTCAATTCATGTCAGATCTCATGTTTTCCTTACATATTTGCAGAATGTCGACCCATTTTCCTCAAGATTGCTACTCATTTGTGACAAAGAATTATCATGTTTTCATCAGAGTGCTTTGAGCGTTCTAAACTCTATGAAGCTTTGAAAGCAACCTATTTGACAATGCCAACCAAGGAAGACTTTTCAAAGATTTTTGTATTTAAGCATTTAAAAGCTCGGAAGTTACATATGTAAGTAAATTTTTACAACTAAAGTAAAAACCTCAAATTCCGTTCCTCAAACTACGAAACTTGGAGTGTCCGCCATGGCGTGACTTGGCTTAGTCTTAGGCTACACACTGACACTGATTGGAATCCTCTAGCATAAATAGGACGAGATCAAGGTGAACGAAAATGAGAGAAAAGAGTCAGTAGGTATGTGACTCTTTCCGGATGAGATGTTTAGAAACAAAGGGACTAATTAGCCCACATGGGACAGCACATTGACTAAATAACCATGCCTCACCCTCCTTTTTCATCTTGGCTGCACTGTGACTCGTGGAACGGGAAAAGTGTCAATTTCTTAGCGTAATATGATGTGACATTGACATGACATGACATCATTCCCAATCTAATTCATTAGCAATATCAAGGTCTCCCATTATCCTAATTGCTACAGAAAAACAAAATTAAATTCGCAAGTCTGTATCATTAAGTCTTTTTCTTCATGAAATAACACAATTTCATCTTAATGTCATGATGTTGTTTGTAGTCTTGAGCTTGACATTCCACTTCTCTACTTTTCAAGTCAAAACTTACATTCAAACTTTCAATTGGACCCCTATGACAATTTTTATCCAAGCCAAGTAAAAAATGAGCAGCTTGCAAAATACCATATGCATCGCACACTTAAGATTTGACTTGTAACTTTCAAGAACTATTTCCTTTAAAATCAACTCGAACGAACTGTATTTCCTCCTTCAGCTCCTTCCCAGACTCGCTTCATTTCACAAGTCTCTAAAAAGGAAAAGAGCGAGAACACCCAATAAAGCTATATTTACACCGGGACCCAGTCCACCATTACCAATACCGTCTGAAAATTTTCAAAAAATATTGAGATTCGGGAGTCTATGAGTAGTGCCGTGTGCAAACTTGAAACTTTAAGAAATACTCTGATTTTAAATTCGAAACTCGGCTTCATTTTTCCTTACAAAATTTAAAGTTCTCTTGAGTGTTACATAACAGAATAAGTCACGTGCGAGATACTAGAAATATGTGGAGGATGACAAGACATTAAGTAAACCTCGCAGGATGCCGTACACTTTGGTTTGTGGTATTTCTGAATTGAAAGGATGGGATACACATGTTGTTGTCCCCTTACATTCCCCATCTCTTCTCCTTTCAGTTTCTCAAATATTGAATATTGATAAAAAAATAATCTTGGGTATTCTATTTCCGGAAAGATGAGAGTACGAGGGCATGAGTGCACGAGAACACGAGAACTAGAGAATATTCACCCCACCCACCACTAACGCCCTAAGTCAGTCAGCTCCTTATGCTTCTTCATCCCAGAAGCTAAAGATAAACCATGTCTTCTGCGCCCTGTCTTCTTCGTGGATAATCACCTAATAATCATATTTCCATTAGGTTTCCATTACCCTTTTTCATTCTAACACAGTTGGAGTTTAAGGATTTTTGAATTTGGAAGATGGAACTCCATGACTTGAACCATCCATTATGTCATCATCGCCGACTCTGCTGAAAATCTAAAATGTTACAACTGTGAGACGAAAATAGCTTGGATATTATATCCAGCGATGCAGTTGCACCAAAGCTAGGCTTGTTTGTGGTGAAATGGGGATAAATGAAACTCTCGTAACTTGGTGATGATGCAAAAATACCAAGTTTCTTTCTCAAGGAATGCACCTTATACAAACTTGCAATCATGTTTGCTTTCTTAGGGCATGAGCTACGTAAACACTTCCTGAGTGACGAGAGCCAAGGAAAAAATTTCAAGGGCAAAACACTTTTCCTTTCCAGCGAGAATATAAGCGCTGAACTCATAAAGCAATCAGAATGAGACTAAAATGTAATAATTTTTGTTGTCACATCACCTCGCAAGTAACTTCTTACACGATTTTTCAATGTTTCAAGATCCCTTATCTTGACTCTCTTGGCTGAACAAAACTCTTGGGGATACTAAAGTGATAAAAATGAGAATAGGAACTAAACTGCTTATCTGACATCTGATCGGATCAGAAAATGCGGATGTAAGAAGAGCTCCTATAGATCCTCAGAGTAATTTGTGTTGTATTTGAATTCTTCACTTGGCGTCTCAAGATGAATGGCATATTTTAGCTGAGGAATGCGTTCTCCTAGAGAATATTTGTAACTGCAACTATACGCGTAGTTGACCATCATTGTAGGACTCAAGTAGTCTTAATTACTCGTATTACTCTTGTCTCCCTCCTATTAAAATAACTCATTAATTTCCACCAACTCAATATATTTGTTTATATTTCCTAAGGCAAAATTAATTCTTAAGGAAGGAACTTGGAGGATGTTTTGAATCCCAATCTTGATTAAATTAGTAAGAACCATGTCAATATCTCATGTCACATGGCATCGCCACGGTTTTGCTTCAGTTAGTCTGTAATGACTGGAAATGGCCCAGGCCAAAGCCTGTTGAATGGAACATGTCAAGCCTCAGAAACTAAATAATTTATGTTCTCTACGCTCCCCATTAAAATTCAGTGTAAACTAGCCCCCTCCCATATCCTCCTTCTTCACTCAATGTTAGAATCTTTCAGTCTCCTCCATAATTTAGAAACCAATTCATTATAAATATATTGTAAATTGGGTTAAATCGTTAGCTGTGTATAGAAATGAGAGCCAAGCCAATATCCTGTTTGGGTCTTTGGTCCAAGAGTACATGGAAACACTAGAAAATGAATTTGTGCCAACAAAAACATCTCTCTGAAACAGCATCTCAGTGTACCTCTGCAATGGGCGTTTTCATTTTGAATTTTTGAAACATTCAAAACTCAAAATCACATTTGAAATTCATGTTTACAATGAGCACAGCCAAGTAAAGCCAAGCTAGTGTGAATTATTTGGGAATGGAATGACAACTCACATTTATGCAGCACATTAATCTAATTTATTATCATTTTTTAGGGAACATTAAGCCCGAGATTTATAGCCCCACCCTAGTCAAACAGATTAAACCACACAGAAAAAATAAACCAGCCTGATACCAGTTAAAAAATGAGATACTGGAAGTTATGACAAAACTGGAAATGAATACGTGAAACGACAAATTTTAATAAAAAATCAAATCTGTTTGCAAATTTCACTGTTAACTCTGGCCATTTCACAATTTTCTGATTTAGTCTGAACAATTTATACATCCGCGAATTGAAAACGAGAGTATGAAAAACTTAGTATTAGTAAAACTGTTTTCGAGCTCAACCTACCAACTCCCACGCCAAGTCAACGCCGGAAACTTTAAAGTCTTCGTTAGACATTTAGTCTTTTCAAACATCAACACGAAGAACAAATGGCAAGTCTAATAATTCAGACATATTAAAAAGTAATCTGGTAGGATAGTGATAACGTCTCTTTACCGGCTACCACTGCATTTTCTCTAACAATTCATTCTCTTCTAAAATTCAAGTTTTCAATCCAAAAATTTTAAAATGTGATATGATACAAGCTATAAATACCCCATTATGAGCTGAATTTGTAGTTTTGTACTTTGAACCACAGTATTTTCGCTAAATGGCTTCCCCATAATTGTTTGGGAAAGCCGCCAGCCCAGACAGGCACTAGTTGCTTAACGTTTTCATCTAATTTTCATTTTTTCGGAAATAAAAATCAGCTCAAGAGATACAGCAGGTTTCGGAACACACGCTCTTTAGTTTAACCCAGTTGAATCCAACTGAACGGCCTACATTTCAAGCTAGTAATCCACTTGGCTTCAACTGTTTCAAGTCGGGATTTTAGATGAAGGCATAAAACGTAAATGAAAATTGAGATGAGATGAGCAGGAGCATATGGCCTAAATCTGAATATGAGCCGAACGCCAAACAGTGGGAAAGCAAGATGTCATGTCAAAACTACACGTTGCATGACACGATGGAAGAGTGAAAATTTCTAAAAATTGTATGAACGCGTTCCGGAGCTCCGTTTTAGGGGCTGTAAATACTACGCCACTTCCGTTCAAGCAGTGTAGAGCACTACCCTCTCTGAGAAGCATTGCAGAGCTACGCTACAAAAAGCTTTCGAACACTTCAGCCAAACGAAAATGCAAAAGGAATTCTAGTTACCGAAACGTCCGTGGGTGAGCGCTGGCATCAAAGCTTCGAAAGCTTTAGTGGGACTAGGAATATTTAAGAAAGAGTAACTGACAAAGCGTTACTAACCTCGTCACAAGCTGCACAGCGGCGCTTCATTTTTTCGGCATAGTGTCTCTCGCAATACAACTCTCTCCCGTATTTGCAGTAGGTCAGGTCAACTAAATGTTCCTTACAAGTGAAGCAAGTAAAGCAATGCGGATGGTAGCAAGTGGAGTCGTCAATTTTTGGGGCAAACACTGCAAGCTTCCCAACTGGAACTACGGTTCTACATGTTGGGCACTCCTAAATGAGACGTTTAATAGAAATATAAAAATACCAGATTTTTACTGGAGACGAGGAGATTTTTTAGGTGAACTTACACTGCCTGGAATGGTTACAGGAGCGACGAAACCCACATCAAGGGCAACTTCATTCCGTGACTCAACAAAACTCTCGTAAGCGGAATGGTCCTCCGGTGTGATGTGCCTAGAGTACGCAACAGCCAAGTCCTGACGTAACCACAAAACAAATTATCCAGGCTTTAAAGACGATTAAACTTGAATAAATATTTTTTAATATTGTTTCATCACCTGCTTGGGTATTTGTAAGGATAATTGTCTATCCCTGTACTGCTCACCAACAGTCCCAGTTCGCGGTACCTTATCCAGATCGAAGTTTTTGTAGAAAATCTCCACCTTGAAAGAGTTATAAAGGGGTTAAGAATTGACATGGAGATTTCTTGAAAATGCCACCTTATAAAATAATTGTATTACCTGATCTAAAGTTAAGTTCGGAGGGGCCCAAGAGAAACCTTTGGGCGTAACAGGATAGCTCCTTGGGAAGGTCAACCTTTGGACAGGATCCGTAGCGTAAGTTAGTCCTAAACTGTTACGGACTGTGAAACAATAAAAATCTTATTAGGATAGATGCTTTCAAAAACTTTAAAGTAATTAAAATAATTACCAGTAATCCATTCATCGTGATAAAGGTCATGAGATTCTCTCGGGCACTTACAGTTTTTGCAGGTTTTCCTAAAATTAAAAAAAACATTAAATAAATTAGCCTGAATTCATTAAACTTTTCTCCTCCACGTGGAATGGAGTGACCATTCTATTCATGATTCATTGACTTCGTGAATATTTCTAACCGAACAATCAACTCATAGAGCTCTTGTTGATCAAACACTTTACAGTAGAGCTCCAGCACGCGCACACAAGAATACTTAATTTCCGGCCAGGGCACGAGGCTAGTATCAAAGCCTAACGACACTGGACAAGTCGCCCCAGCCCCGATTCCAGCCCCAGGATGGGTAATACTATGTTGGTGGTTGTAGCTTTGACTGAGTTGGTGATGGGGCGAGTTGGAGCTCAAAAAATCCCTGTTGTAACTTCCAATCTCGACGGTAGCGTATCTTCCATATCTACTACCCCTCCGTCCTCCATGAGCCTCCACTCTCTCGATCATTGCAGGAAAACCAAATCGAAAGAATATCTTCACACCCTTTCAGTAGTCTCCAGACTGATTTACTTTCCCTTAAGTACACTCATTTACTTTGAAGCTGGAGTCAGAGTGTCAGAGTCAGTGTTTTTCTCACTCTCCTGGAAAAACTTTTTCCAAAGGAGGTATGAGGGGTGATAAATCACTTGACAAAACTTTCCTTTTTTTTCTCCAGAGTTTTAGAAGCTGGTAAAATTATGGAGGAAGCTAAAAGATCGGAGGATGAATGCTTTTGCTGAACTATACTGGAACTTTTCTCCAGAGAATGATAAAAATTTATGTGGGGAGTTGACTTATTATTATCACGCAAAAAAAAAGAAATGCTGGAAATGCTAGAGCTTGCGCCTTTTTCTAACTGCCCACCTCACCTGATGTATAAATTACTCCATAGATGCTCTAGTTATAGTTCTAAAATTATCCAGGAATGTAAGGAATAATTGGTGAACATGTGGAGAACTAATGCCTAAGGTGGTGTCAACGTATCGACTTATCCGTATCATTAGCTTCTGCTGACTAAGGCGTACCACGGTGACAGTTTTAGTGTTGCTCAAGCTCATAGAATTTCTATTCCAGACCATTTTTGGTCTATGTAATAATGAAATTGAATATGATGTGGAGAAGCATCATTTTCCTATAGGTATAGCACCTATAGGTTTTCAGGCTTTGAAAAAATTGACAGAAATTATGGCTTGGTTGCGGTTATAGCTATGACCATTTCGCTTGTTAGTTCATCTTTCCTTTAGCTGGATGAGCCTCAAATGGTCAATTAGATAATATTGATTGGCAGTACTGACCAACACCACTCTAACGTTGTGATGAAGTTGGGGAAGCTTGGGAAAAGGGACTGCTTGCAATGAATGAAGTTTTATAGTTTCTAGATAAATTTTAGACGCTGGAGTCAGAGATTACTTAATTAATTAATAATTATTTGCCTATGCATGTACCGCTAGTTCTAGAGAATATAAACTTATCCGATATTGATCCTCTAATTTATCAAAAAACGATATAAGAAAAAAGCAAGTTCAGTGGAGCACCATTCTTAAGCGATACTCTTACAAGCAGAAACGAACTGATTAGAGTAATTATGATAATTCAGCGGCTCTATCAAATGTAGACAGGATACGAAACCAAAGTAGCCACAAAGAAGCAATGTCAGGAACCGCGCCAAGTACATAGATTCAATCAAGTTGAGACATTATGACGCCCTGGAGGATTAGGGCTGGTTGTGGGATCCAAAGCAATTACAAATTATTGATTCAACATGATACAAATGCATGTATTAGTCTTGCTTTTTAAGCTAAAGATAGAAGAAAGGATGATAATGACCAGCAAGTGAGATACTGTCCACTAAGCATTGTCCAGTCCATCACACTACACAATAACCCCACTGCAAGTGTCCTTCTTAGAATTCAGCTGGAGAAAAAAGGAGCCTTGTAATCCTTGTATGGTGTATAGTGGAAGGCTTGAAGGGAAACAAACTGAGCGAAAGATAGTTTTCGTGTGATATGGTCTGGAGAATGGGTTAATGATGCCGAACAAATTACTCTTTGCCTTTTAGTCTTAAACACTAGTGTGGTGCACTGGAATGAAATCTCCTGGATTGCAATGTCACTCCAACTCAAACCCTCTTCGAGACACAAAGGACGAAAGACAAATGAGCCATTTTTCATGGAAAATTGCAAGAAATTGCTGTAGAGAGGAAATCAAGGATGATTCAATTCAATTCACATTAGCATTATCATTACCATAAAAAACAAGTTCTCCACGTTTGGACATGAGGCCTCTGGGAAATAAAACGATTCAGAAAAAAACTAGTTTGAAAATATAATCGACACGGGATATCTTCTCCAGGGAAATTATTTAAAAAAAAATTCATCAATCCTAATCCTAATTCCAATCCAAGCAACCACATTTTGTAGTTGTTTTTGAGGTCCGGTCTATAATTTGAATTTTAAATCTCCAGGGTTTTCTAATATTTGATGACAAGTAGAGCACTCTAATTCTAAGCCGCCTACACAAAAATCTGCCTCGTGCTCTCACTCATTCACAACATGACTAGCTTTGGCTTGGACAAGGAAACTGGACAAGAAAACTTCATGTAAATTTTCACGCTTGAATCTTGATCCCTCCAAATTAGGAAAGTACTACACAATCACTCATGCTTCAAACTATTTTATTGCAATGCCAGGTGTCTCCAGACGGCATCACATTTACCTACACGAGAACATTTTTAGACTGGATGGACTCAAACTATGAAACATATTCCTCCAACTAGCGTTTTCCCCAATTAACCTAATTTTATTCAATTAGCCCCAAACAGAAATAATAAATGAACATTGGAATTTCTCGAGTCTCTGGAATGAATCTGAATGAGAAGTACTTGAATTAGACTTTAGAAGAGG
>JAANSQ010002516.1:0-11797 GCA_036850885.1 Lepidocyrtinus dapeste | reverse complement strand
GTAAGAAGGAATAGGATTGGAGAACAAACGAGTGCAACTTTTTTGTGGGCTACGCAATAAAAATATATATATTGACAGTAATTTCTATAAAGTTATAGTTTTTTACGGTTGCCGAATTGGTAAAAAAGAATGCATCATTGTGTGGTAATCAAATCAGAAAAAGGTCTTGATTTAGAGAGTCCTCTGTACTTCTTGGGGGAAATAGATAATTGTGGAATGTAGATAAAGCTAAGAATTCTCTAAATGGGAATTTTTAAAATTGGAAGTAATCAGTGGAAAAAATGAGTTCTGTACTGTAAGCAAAGGTAACAGAAAATAGTTATCATAAATTCAAGTGGAAGAATGTAAACGATCAAGTGTACAATTGATTATAATTTTTCTATTTTGAAAGAACATGATCGCTATATTATTAACTTTTTGAAGTAGTTTCTTCTCTCTGATGTTACTAGCTGAATTATGCAAATTTAATAACTACGAAATCGCAAAAAAATGAATCGAATGTGCCTTTATGATGATGACATGAGCTATTCGAAAAGCCGTCTAGGTCTTTTGTGAAGTGACAAAAAGGCTAAAGGTACAAACAAAACTACGCCGGTGGTGCAGGTGGACCGACGAGCACACATGGATGCCCTAAACACTGATGAAATACCGGTAGTTAGTGGTTTGTCTGCTACACAAGCCAGCCCACATTGCCCCATTCAGAGTAGAAAATTAATGAATGGGTAGAGATTATATTAGCGTTAAGTAAATAAATGAGCGTAGGGTAGGTTCCTTTGTTGGCAAAATTGTGGACATAAAAATGTCGCTTCAAAAGGGGATGTTGTTTTCTTATGCAACTGCAATTTGAAATGGACATGGTCACCTTGTTTGTATGACATTTTTGGCAGCGTTTCTATTACTTGGGATTTTCAAAATGAATTGGAAGTGGACTGCATGTGCATGCAGATCATTTGTACAAATTGTGCTGTGGTGACTTAAACTAAGCTTAAGAATATTACTGATTGTTTTGAGTACTCAAATAAGAACCTCTTTTCGGCTAAGGTAATTAATTGTAGGTTAAGCTCCTTACTGGAAGAAAATGAAAGGAAAGATGTACTCTCCTAACTTTTAAATGATTCATCATTGACATTCGGATGCAACTCTAGTCTCTAGTTACACCACCGTAAAAGATTGAATAGTTAATTATATTGTTTAAATAGAAAGCCTGCAGGATGTACTGGGAAAACTTTCAAAAATGCTTTTAACGGAAAATTAATTTGGGTGAATTCTATTTAAAGTGAAGTAGCTGTTCCTAATAAGGAGGGAGGGAGGTGGCAACCCTCTGAAATTTTACCTTGTGCTTGGGCATAATAGGTTACAGTTGCAAATTGCAAATGGGTAAGTCACGATTGAGTCATGTACGTCGTGTCACAGACGGTGGGTAGTGCACACCATTCGTGTCGAAATTATTGGAACAACGAAGCCACTTCAAATTACATGTTCTCTGAAAGACTCTTAATTTGCATTGAACTAAAACTAATAAAATTACCTGTTCAATAAGAAGCAGGAGGGTAGGGCTATGAGGTATCTTGATAAATACGAAGCACATGGGGCTTTACCTTAGCGTAAGGCCGACTCACAATGTACAATTATCAGATCTTAATCTCATGCGGTATTTGTAATTTTAAGAATGCGCTCCCTTATAAACTGGTTAGCCAGTACATATCAAGTATCAAAGGACAATGGACGTTGCTTAATCGATCACGATTGATTCCTGATATTAATGACACACGACCTTACCATAAATTCAGTGTACTTTGAACCGTCATCAAAATTCATTTCGAATTTTAGTTAACCTCATACCTTAACCATACTGAAGAGTTAACTCGTTTACTCCACATGAGTTTTTTACTTGAGTGTCGAACCCCAAGATTTGTCAGAGTTAAATTATCGGTCATTTCGGCTGGAGATCTGGATTCACGCAATCATTAAAAGCTTTGATGATTAAAAGGTCTTCAAAACTTGAAATCCCTTTGGCCAACCACAGTTACGATAATGCATAACTGTAGCTTTTTGAAGTTCTGATGAAGTCAATATATTTTACGATTGCCTCGATTTTTTTTACTAATGACCTACACACTCCAAGATGCCGCGTAACATTACTTTTCCTCTTTGTCATCCCTACAAAAATCATGCTGTCATCATCAATATCAGTGATATTTTCGAAGTTGGTCAGTTGGTGATGGCATGATGAAAGCAAAAACAACAGAACGAGACGAACAGAAAAAATTAGCCATTATCGTCCCATTGCATAACCTGTGGACAATAATAAAACAGTCGAAACATAAGGGATTCGCTTTAAAATGGCTTAAATGAATACAAAAGTGTGCGTGCCAAAGTCTGTTATTCTTTGAAGAGCCAAGTACACAAAACTTTTTAGGTCAATTGGAAATACCCTATGCTTAAGGTGCTTAAATAAACATTTAGCCCCGTACAAAACAGATCATCTTGCAAAACTGTCAAAACAAAAGGAGGATGTTACAACTCCAAAAATATAGCCATCAAAGGAGCCCTTTAATTTTCTTTTCTCATTTTAAAAAGCCTCAGAAGAGTTTTCTAAATTAAATGGTTGTCCAAAGTGTCATAAAATCTAAATTATACATTGTAAAGATCCATCTATTTTTCTATTGGTCAATATTAAATTAGTAACAGTAGAAAATATATTTTACGCCAATTTTTAGGCAATAGGGTATATTACGGAACTTTGAGAAGACAAAGTTAGAAAATACAGTGACCATGCATGCATCATATCATCCTCATTTCAATGTTAATCAGGCTTCGTATTCATATATTTGCATAAGATGTTTTGCAACCTGCAATTATATCATTTTATCAAGTAACGAATTCAAGAAATAATTACCTACTCAAAGTGAAATAATAACAGAGCATCCTTTTGATGCCTATGTGAAATCGGAACGTTTAGGCACTCATTTTCTACGTAACTTATTGAACCACCTCGTCGTCATATTAACATTAATCAGCAATTCGATTGATGAAACTTTGGAATAGAGAAGTGTAAAGTTCGTCGTGAAAAGGAATATTAATGAAGTCGGACAACTCTAGAATTCGTTAAATGAAATGGTCAATTCAACACGAATTATTCGCGTTTCATTATTACACGGTTGGTGTCTGGTATGATCAGTGTTAGGAGTACATTTTATAGGTGAATTATTACGTCGCCCCATTCATAAAATATGTTTGATTGAAAATGATCCATTAACAGTATACTACTCCGAGAATGCTTAAGCTAGTCGTAGGACATAGCACGTCCTCAACGTGTTCTGCTAAAGCACCATATTTACCTGCCATCCGAGCCTGAAGACAATTTACCAATCTGACAAAACTTAGTGCACGCGTCATAATTATTATGGATTTCGATGATGACGTTTTCATATTATCAGCACATCCATTCATTCCAAAATTAAGCAACTTGATCGAATGAATAATGCATTTTTACTTAAGTACTGGCAGCAAGTGACTCCCTATTTTTTAAGGAGAGAATTTAAAAAGTGTTTTGAGTTTCGAAGCGATTAAATTATTCCATGTGCCATTGCGTAGGGTATAGATAACATAACCTTAAACCTTTAGGTTTTTCAGGCATGATTTCATTTATTCAGTAATCATAATCAAACTTAATTATTCATTCTAATTTATTGAATACGTTTTGTACGTGGACGATGGTTAAAATCATTATCGAGTTTTCAAACCTTTACAATTCAAAAGTAGGCAATGTGTGATATCACAACACAACATTGACTGATTCAATAAAAAGGTGGCATTAGTGACAAGTAATTTAGGAGAAACGCAAGTAAATCATTAGGTGTAAGATATAAAATGTATTGCGTTGCTTCCTAACGACTTGGTAAAGCAGGACGAAATACCTACCAGGCAATTATAACGAAATTAACAATGACCTATCTTACTCGCCAACCAGAGAAGTACCTACATCGACTCGAACTCACGACACAATTCCAATACCTTCGTAAGGTAAGTAAATGAATGCCAGATCAATTTGGAGATTGAAAACAGTAAGAATCAATTATAACGAAATTAACAATGACCTATCTTACTCGCCAACCTGAGAGGTACCTACACAACTCGAAGACACGACACAATTCCAACACCTTCTTAAGGTAAGTAAATGAATGCCAGATCAATTTGGAGATTGAAAACAGTAAGAATTGCGCAAACAAGATGATTATTATTGAGCAGAAATTACAGTTTATTCTACATTTTTTAAAGAAATTATAATGTAAACTTTTTCATCAAACATCTGGGCTGAACTATTTTTTGGGCGAGGTGAGTATAGAATATCAAGAAGGGAAATTAAATTTTAACGATTTGTAAATTAACTTTGTGACAGATGTTAAGCAGCCAGATACCTAATTAATTATTGGTGAATGTTTTGTATAGAAAACTTGAAAATAATGACATGTCACGCGCGATTCCTGAAATTCGAAGAATTTACAATGGAATTGATTTCGAATAAACTAACCGCTTTTGAAGTGTATGTAAATAGTAAACTTGATTATGATTCTTTCGTGAGTGGAATTATTATAAACTTTGAATCTATTGAACAGTTTCGCTTCACGTCTCTGACCTGACGTAGTGAGTGTTGACCCAGGTACCTTGACCAAGCATTATTTTAAGTTACTTTTAAACTAATGAAGATACTAATAAAGAATCTTTTAATCCAATGATGTATAGATCATTAGTGAAGTCATGACCAAGACAATTAACATAAAATACTTTGCAAAGCTGTGTAGTAAAGAAGTTATCTAACCCAAATAGACATAAAATCCTTTAAAAAATGTGTTAGACAAAATGAAAATCATCTTCAAAATTAAAATCCTCTTGTTGTCAGACGGGTGCTTATCTTCAGTCAATATGAATGTAGAGAACTAAATAAAAAATAGAAAAATAGACGCACGTGCGATTTTTATATTTTTGTAGAAGTATTCACATAAGCTACATATTTATTTCATTGTCTTTGGCTTACGCAGCCATCGGCAGCTTTTCTTAAACGTATTTTTTTGCCTTGAAATTGGATTATAAAAAATATGGAGTTTCTAATTTTTTGCATAATACATAAGTACCAATAGAAGCCTATTTAATTAATATACTCTAACTATAAATTACGACTTGAACAAAAAGTTTCGAGTCGAATCAAACCTAAATTATTCAAATTACACTTTCAAGAGTTCAATAGTTATTCGATTTTTATCTAGATTTTAAAGGATGCTTTTGGTTTTTCTTACTTTCACGTTTATGCTTATCCTTCCATTTTCATCAGTTTGAGCCCTAAAGTTTAACTGATAAAAGTATTGCATAACCTTTTTTTCAAAAACTAAACTGCATAGTGCAGTGCAGCGCAGCAGTGCTACTGTTACGCACTTGTTTTGTTTTTCATTTTTTACTACAAAGAAGTCATAATGGCTTCCGTTTTGCTACTCAAAATTTCTTGCGTGGCACTTCCCCCATCCATCAATGAAGCAAACCCAACGTTATTTTATCACAGTATTGGTGATGATAAACTTAAAATCATACAATTACTCTAGTCATTTCAATCGCTTATAGTGCATAATACGTCATAAATTCTAATCTTCTAAAACAATACACGCTTGCATATGTACCAACAATTGTTACATGAGTACACTTCCAATCTCAAAATATTTCAGCGTGCGTATGTAGTATGTAGGCATCATTGTATTTTTTAAACGTGAGAAAAATGCAACTTTGAAAATATCACCCCTTATACGTCCTTCCTTAAGATTCCTACACGGACAATCTTTGCATATGTACCAACAATTGTTACATGAGTACACTTCCAATCTCAAAATATTCAGCGTGCGTATGTAGTATGTAGGCATCATTGGATTTTTTTTTATATTTTTTAAACGTGAGAAAAATGCAACTTTGAAAATATCACCCCTTATACGTTCTTCCTTAAGATTCCTACACGGACAATCAAAAATCAAGTAGGTTCCTTGGCATTTGGTACCTACGCGAACACTACCTACATGACAAAAGAATGATTAGACATTCTTCGCAGGAATAATGACTTCGGGCTAGAACCTGTAATCTGTACTTACCTCCGTCTCGCTTGTATTTAAACCGCACATTACAGCAAGTCACATACTAATTAAATTATTGGTCACAGTTGAGACATATGGATTGTATATGAATTACAAAATTAGAAACTTGATCCTGAAGGAAGAAGCCATTTGAGGATGGTGGTGAAAGTGTAGCTGAACGTCAGACACAGGAAGAGAATGAAAGGGGGAGTGTAGGTGTAAATACAAATGAATTTTTAGGTATAATCTTTTAAATGCCTCCATAAAAAATCCACATTCCCTTTTTACTCCTTCACTTTTGGCTTCGATTACATAAAAAAGTAGGTCCGGTCCAAGTTATCTCATTAAAATATTTATGCATAAGTAGTACGCGAAAATTGTACGTTTTGTAGTTGTAAACATACTTGATTCTAATTATGAGCTTGATGTATTCATTTCTATCGACTTTTTTTTATCTATTTTCTATGCATAACTTTGAAAGGGTCAGCATTTCCAAACAGGAAGAAAGCTAAGCGGTTGTAAACGTCATATATTTCTTAACTATAAAGATATTATTAGATTAAGTTTATTCTAAATGTGTTTGCCTTTATGCCACTATCAATTTCAAATTTATGTCCATCAAACTAATTATTGATTACAAAAATGACGAAATTCTAAAGCAATTTTCGCTCGCACCCTTTAACTGCACTTGATTCATTAATTCATTAGAAAGGGTTTTGTTTTGCATTTAATGAACGAGTCTATATATGTATACGCGTGTTCGCATGTAAAGATGAGGAACGGAAACGTCGGAGACACTTCCTTAATATTTTTCTTACATGTGACCACATAATGCAATATAATTCTCTACTCATTTTTAATTTGATGCGAAAAAAATGTTGAAATTGTATAGCATTTTTACACATTTTCTTTATCAAATTACTAGGAAGGTGAGTAGATATAGATTACAAAAGAATGTGCTTTTCCTGTACTGTGGTCAAGCAAATAGGCTCTGTATCAAAGAGCACGAATAAACATGTAGAGTACACCGTTGAAGGCACATTTTTCATCATTTTATAATTTTAGTTAACTTGTACGGTTGAGATTTACAGTATACTAGATTATGATAATGTTACTAAAGTGCCATGTGATGAGTGGTTGTAGTTGTAATCGAAATGTTTACATGACATAAAACATCCTCGTCCCGATTTGAGGTTTATAAAAACGGAATTTCCTGNATAAAAACGGAATTTCCTGAATAAACTCGAACATTCACTACTTGTAGGGAATCTATACTGGTTTGTTGAGAATGAGTTCAGAAATAGAATGATAATCTTTACTCTTCTAATTTTGAATTATCCTTAGAATTTTCCTTCAGAGTCAAATTATGAAGCAAGATTGTCTGACTAAAAATATTCCTGTATGATAATGCACACTGATAAATTACTGACATTTACCTATGAATTGTTGATCTTGGGCGTGGTGTATGTTTACTCTAAGTTATACAAGTTATTACTTAATACTTGAAAATAACATTACAAATTGATAGTTTTGAGTACATGTATGAAGCAAGATTGTCTGACTAAAAATATTCCTGTATGATAATGCAGATTGATAAATTACTCACATTTACCTATGAATTGCTGATCTTGGGCGTGGTGTATGTTTACTCCAAGTTATACAAGTTATTACTTAATACTTGAAAATACCATTACAAATTGATAGTTTTGAGTACATGCGATAAGCAGAAGATTTGTTATATCATATTTCTACAATGGATTTCACATTTCCATAAAATAAAGATCTCGATCAGAGATTGTTTAGCTAAGGGTGCTTTTGGTCTGACATTGGTGGAGGTAGTACTATAACCTGAAGCAATTGCAACACTGATGTCCGATTTGGAATTGTAAATTTTTTCTCCAATTTAATATTGAGATATTGAAGAAAATCAAAGATAAGACCTTTAATGTCAAGCCAATATCTTCTGAAGATATTGTCTCTGGTTTGTATGGACTTGGACTAGTTTACGAAAGTGTATGGAAAGGAAAGGTGCCACTGCCAAAGTCATCGAATATCAAATAACTTATTCAAAAGTCAAACAACAAGTTCATAACTCCTATCACAGATTGATTGTCGATTGTTTCACGAATTTACGATTAAATCACTATGACCGGTTCAATTTGTATGCAAATTCGAAGTAATTGTATGGTATTTTTAGCCTAGTAAAAAACTTAAATTGCTAGAGCATGAGCAGAGAATACTCTAAAATTAAAATAACAAACCCTACTTCCTTCTGCCAAATATGCTACATTAAAACAAAAAGATTAGCAATTATCCAGCAAATGGGCTGGACTGTTTGTTAAAATCATGGAATAAGTATGATAAGTGACTCGAGCTACAAGTTTTTCCTATTCATTCATTATTCATCAAGCCTGGCCCTAATGATTTAAAAAAATAGGCTCGCCAAAAATTCATGCACCTACGAGAGAACATGATAAGTACCATAATCACACATAATAATGAACACGCAGTTTTACACAACTAAACAGGGAATTTTTAATGCCAAGCAAGGAAAGTAAATTATGAATTAGGTGGGCCTCCGCTCAAGCAAATATTTTGACAGGAATATTCTCGCCAATAAGTTATTCTCATGTATGGTCACAAATTAATAGTAATCATAGTAACATTTTGTAGCAAAAACTCCACACGCCCTAACACTTCATAAGGTACTTTATTAAAGGATGCATATTTTTCTGTAAATTGTTAGGGCAATGAGGAAATGCAAGAGTCACGAACGAACTGCATCCACTTCTTCATCAAGTCAAGTTGAGGCACGACATGTTTCAATTTACCTGAGTTATTCGTACGTTCTCTTAAGAGAGAACATTAATAGAATAAGTGAATTAATTTCAGATTGTATTCTATATCTCGCTTGGTAATCATGTCATCCAAAGCGTTTATCCCATTAGTGTTCATTGTCAGTCTTCAAATCGAGGAAATGAGATGGAGAACGGAGACAACATGATTTTTTTGTTTGTCACTCGCAGTCACTCTGTTCATATCAGAGTGTCTTGTAGGATCAAAGGGATTAATTGAACCAGGCGCCGTATATTATTTTAGCTCTGATCCTTGGAGTGTAAGATGTCAAGATACACGGTTGAATGGATCTTTAGAAGATAGAAGATGTATCCATGTGTCGACAGAACAAACAGAATTCTACTCCAGCTATTTATCATCTCAAGTCAAGAACTATTCTATCAATGAAATATAGACAAACTCACTGAATCGAACAAATACTATATAAATCCTAATTGATTCTGAGTACGTAATATAAATCATGTCTTGTAACTTGTGCCGTCCTTCTCATGTGACCAATTGACATTCACTGGACAAATTATACTATATTAGTTACGCTATGATGCCTTTATTCAATGGCGATACTTATCAGGCAATCAGTAAATCAGTAAAATATTATTCAGATCTATTAGCAAAATAAGTTGACTAGAGAGAATGTAAAAAACTGTTAAGAGTTGGACATTTGATTGCAAAATAATTTGAAGAATTTTCCCAGGCTTTAATTGTCGGTAATGGGCGAAGGGAAGGTGAATATTTAAATGCATAGGACATAACAATTCCATTTCCATTTTTTAAAAACAAAGTCAAGCACTCACAAAAATGTATGGGACACTGAATACACAATCTATTTACCTGATTCCATATTCACAACGTCACCCATGTCAAATTATCCCAACAAACAGTATTCTTATTGGTAAAAATAATGCCCATAAATATTCTACGAATAAATACATACTGAAACAATTTATTGAAAAAAATGGCGTAGGTGCCAATCTGCATTAGTCATCATATCGTGAAACATAGAATTTTCTTTATTTTTAAAAAAGATTTGATATACGGACGAGAGTACTATTTTTTGACAATCACTTTTTCTCTTTTGTTGACTTTCGACCTCAAAAATTCCATGTATCGCGATAAATAATATAAGAATGGATGTGTAAGAATGGAAAAAAGAGGAAATATTTTGTTCAAGACAGGGAATTTATGTCTTCCTTTGAATTTAATAAAAACAGTTATTTTTTGACGATTCAACCCTGTCATCATCGCCATTACCCATGTTTACTAAATGTACACACCGCCTTACGCGCTAACGCAATCTACGCTAAATGATATGATGTTGTGGCGCGTCGTGATTCATTCGATGTTGGTCCGCCTATTCATTTTTAACTCTCTCGCTGGGAGTCTTTAATTTTCTCAAGGGATCAAATCAGAATGGACATGATTATAAGGAAAAAATGCTAAAGTAATACGTGTTGACATGGGTTGCTCTTAGATATTTTAAGTTTTATCTTGTCCCATACCCATACATCATTATCGCCACTGCTTACTGAAAAAATACACTTCGTAATTTTTTCTTAAAGGCAATATAATTTAAAGAGAGATTTCAATGGCATTTCCCACGTCGGAAACGCGAGAGTCATGTGGTTTTTTTATTTTAACGAGTAAACCGTATCAATGACATGATCCAATCTAAGCAAAGTTATAGCGAAGGGGCTGTAAATAATCAAAATTAAACTTGACAGATTCATGAACGCATGTAATGATTTTGATGTTGCGAAAAGCACTCGATCAAAACTAAAACTACAAGAGTGTTACTATCTCAGACCCAAAATTAATATGAAAACTATGCTCGTTAGCCAAACGTACATGTTCATCGTGATACGGAAAGTGTCTCTAGAGGAAACTCTTCTTGCTGAGGTTTCAGCTTGTAGGTCAGCATTGTCAAAATCACATACCATGAATTCAACATAAAAAGTTATCGACGTTTTCTAAAATTGAAGTCCGTCGCTAACAAAGTCATTTGATGAAAGTGTCTTCATAAAACTCTTAGGAGGCTCAAATTAACTCAATCTATCTTTACATAAACTGATTTCCTAAAAACATGGTTTATTTTTTAAGTTAATTGAAAAACGTCATTTCCAACTACATTTTTGAATTGTATAATACATGAAGGGAAAGGCTAAGTTTTACGCAACCCTGTTTAAACTTCATAATTATGTAAAGTAAAACAGCAACCTCGTCCGATTTCTGGGGTTATTATTTTCAATTTCCATATTTAAGGTTAAAGGCTTAACAATGAACTGACAATGAAGACAATCTAAAGTATGAGTAATGATAATATGATTTAACCTAAGTTTTGCATTAAAATTACGTGAGCATATGGGAACACACGTCCGGCTCTAAAGGGCACACATAGTCTCCAAAATGTAATATCCGGTGAGAGTACCAAAAATTAAATAACCTCCCGGCATTATTACATCGCCCAATGAGATAAAATTGAAAGTTTTCCTTCCTTAAGGTATGCAAAGACTATGCAATTTTTTTGTTACGTGCATTTACTATTTTTTCAAGATTAGATTAGACAAAAACAATTTTCTAGCATTCTTCATGTATCACCATAAACATCATTGTCATTATTCAAAAACGACGCATTGTATGCAAGGCGGGGTTATTGTTGTAACTCCTCTAGTGAAAATCAAACGCGAGGGATATGAAAAGAGGAAAGAAACGTAAGTCACAAATAAATTAAAAATTCACATGATGATTATGCTATATATAGAATTTTCGTTTTGTTTTTTGCTATTATTTCACATCCATCCTTAGTATACTCATCAACGTCAGCAAAGCGA
>JAANSQ010002515.1:0-11800 GCA_036850885.1 Lepidocyrtinus dapeste | reverse complement strand
TTTTTTTTTTTTTTTTTGGCAAGCTATTCCTTTCATTTTTTTACCTTTTTCATTTTGGCAAGCACGTTAGTGGGAAAGTGCTTCTGAAAGAATTTCTTGAGACGGCGAGTCTCCGGACGAGACATTCCAATTTGTTGCAAATCCTCATCAGAGACATATTTCAGTTGCGCAACGTTCTGGACCTGTGAACAAAGACGTTTATACAAAATCGGCGTTCCATGAATGTAATTCTTAAACATCTAATATTTTACTACTTACTTTCAAGTCATTTTTTAGTGCGTTGTAGTATTGTTGGAGTTCAGCCTCTATGAGGAACTCATATAAGCCTGGTCCGCTAACCTTTAAACTCATCTTGTCACTTTAGAAGCGTTAAACGCAACGTTTGAATCAAAGGATACCCTAACTAAATTTTTACAGTCACCTACGATTTCCTTTGTATGACTAGAGGTTTAAATATTTTTTGATCCATTTTATTCAATTTTCGATACATTATCATCCTGGAATTTTTAATACTTATTGCTCCGGTATTTTTCTCATTCCTTACAAATTTTCCCGATACCATTCAAGATAACCCAAATCTAATTGCAAATGATTCGAAAAATTATTTAACTGACTCTACTCTATCCCCTAATTATATCAATTTTGCAGATTTCTGCACGTGAGGATCTGTATAAAATGACGAACTTTTTTTTATCGCAAGTTGCTTTTGTGACTCTAGTTTAAAGAAAACAATATGAAACAGTTTTTAACAGACACTTTATGCAGAGGAACATTTAACAGCAAAATTTGAGTATCTAAACAATTTGTTTTCTGACACAATTTCTTTTTATCTATCGTCACTCATTGTTTGATTGCAAAATGGATAAAGCGCTCTCAATGTTTATTCAGTAGGTAATGTACACACAAACACTCTTTTAGTACTATGAACTCATGCGAGATATTTTGATGGAGTGTGAGTCTGTAAAATCTTATGATATTTTATGTATGTCTTAACATTCCTGCCGCAAGTTTCATTGTGTGCTCTTGCTCTGAAAAATTCTTGTTTCTGGTTTGGTGCCTGCATTTTCTGCCTCTATAGTTGGTCTTGGTACATGATGGAGCTCTCATAGCTCCCACAACAAGGAAAAAGTATTTAAAAGGATTGGAGCTGGTGAAAAAATGTATGCAAGCTTAAGAAAAACTCGAGTAAGGAAAAAGTTGTAGAGAATTTGTGGTTCATAAAGAGTTTCACAAGTCTGAGACCCTTGTCTCGTACGTCTCTCAACATAATTTTGCACTGAAAAGGAGCGATCGTCAAGAAGCGAGCGAGAGCTTTTCGAATTTTCAAAGCTGGATACCAACATGTAGCTTCAGTGCGTATTCGTCTCAAACTGGCGAAGAAAAAGAAGAGTATCAAGGTTTATGCGTACATGTAAGTTTATATAGCTTTTGTGATCCCATCATCTCACCAACACCAATAACCGTCTTCATCATTATAATCTCTACATTCATTCACAAAAGCAAAACACTACAAAAAATGGGATAAAGATGCACATGATTTTTTCAAGAATTCATCTTTCGTAAATACTTTATAGTGTACAGGAATTTTTTTTCGCTATTTTGTGAGAAGTAAACTCTCATTGTTGCTCAGTTCTCTTTTCTTTGACGCGTATCGTAAGCAATGAAAACATGCTAGGGAAAAAAATTAATGGACAAAACATTCTAGCAGGCTATAACAGTATATTTTTCTGACCCCTTCCTTTTTCATGTCGCGTTTTCCTCCCCATGTAAAATACTAGAGTAGCTTGAAGGGAGAAGCATCTTTCAATTTTGTAGTCGTAAAATATTTAAGTGGTTAGGCTCTTAGGCGTATTTTTATTCATGAACTCATTCATGTGCACTCAAAAATGAGAGTCAAGTCGTGAGAACGTTTCTTATAGCTAGCATGTTCCTTTTATGATCGTAAAATCGTAATGATAGGGACACTAGAGAAATAAAATCATACTGACATTAAATTTCTTTACCAAAGGACAATCACATTAAAGAAGAAGACGATAGCATTTTTTAGACGTGCGTCATACAACGCGGAATGCATTGTTATGCTTTTTGAGTTTAGTTTACTATTTAAGAATTTAGATTGTCTTCGGTGATGATTTGATAAATAAAACTAGAATTACCTATAATCAGAATGAAGCACCCGAAACAAAAGTTTGGACTCGTCCTTCTAACGAAATACCTTCAAACTAATGATGTAGGTTACCTTATATTCACTTTTTGGGGTTGTGTGATACAGAGCTTATGATTTTTTTTGCAATATATGCACATCTTTCTCTAGCCGTTTGAATATTCTGTATGATTTTGGTAATGTGTGCAAAGTAAAGAATTAATGCACATATTTGGATTGAAGAGTTTAATGAAAATGTCAGTCTTCATTTAGCCAAAAGAGTCATTTTCCTTTTGAGAATGTCAGTTTCCCACTACTTTATTTAGTAGCGGAACAAATGTCTTTAATAAAACGAAAGTGGAGGTTATTAAAAATGAAAAATTTTCTGAAAATGCTTTTGTAAAATTATTCTTCTCCTTCTTTTTAAAGCCCACATAAGGACAAGGAGGTGTGAGAAAGTAAGGCTAAGAATGAAAGGAAAGTCTTAAAATGGAAAATTTAATTTTATTTAGTCGGTGTAATCATAATTGTCAAAAAGTTTGCTACTTTAGTTTTATCTGACTAAATTATGACTACAATATATTCTAAATATTCAGTAAATTATTTTACCAAGTGGTTCATTCTCACTTCTTTTAGAGATTACTTAGTTCTGATGTCATCACAGTGGGAATTTTTACTTCCGCATAAACAGATTCAAAATGTTTTTACCCTTTTCCAGATAAAAAAAAATCATAACGATTCTACTGAATCCTATTCCGATTTTGCATGGATATTGGCAAAACTTCAGCTAGAGCAAAGTACACGCTATTTTTAGACCTGATGAATGGAGAATTGAATATGGAGGGCGAAGAAAACTAAGAGAATTTAAAATCATGGAAAACTTCATGAAATCATGATCATAAATTTTTCACTAGATAGAAAAATGCGGAAGTGGAGAGACCATAAAGTTCATATTACACTCGATAGTTGCACAGTAGCAGCCTATAAGAATGATTAATATTTTAGCTTTCACGATCCGTTAGTCTAAAACCAATATTATTTCTGTTTTTTGCTTGCAATGAAGTGCTTCAAGGAGACGAATACAACGGATGCGTGCTTTCAGTCGGTCGTAGGGAAGGAGTTTGTGGTACTGATAAATGCAGTGCTTTTGTGGTATCCAAGCTTTCCAAGCACAACAAAAAATGCATTCCAAATGTTTAGATGAAGTCGGGTAGTTTCTTTGCATGCATGACGGTCATGTTTAGTAAACTTAGGATGCTCTGTTCAATGAACTTGTCATTAATCTGCATCACATTTGATTAAGTTGATAGTCAAATCATTACAACATCTAGCATAATTTAGCTTTTAATTATAAATTAGGATCAGAAGCACACCATGAGTGATGCAGGATCTTCATTATTAACCATAAAGTTAGGTCATAAGATCCTTCCAGGACGAGTGGCTGTAGGAACTTACGATGGGAAGCAAAGTTTCCTCACTGCCGCCACACATGGAGAAAGAGTGATTACAACTTGAGCAACATTCAATCTATTAGGTCCTGTTGTGGTTGATTAATATTCAACAAGGAATTTTGTTTTAGATTATATTGGTTCCACTCAAAAAGCCCACAGGGATGCCAACAGGGAAAACTGTAGACGCATCTGCTGAAGATCTCACATTTTTGAACATTGATCAACCCATAACATGCATATGTGCAGGACTAATGATGAAAAACTCTGAACGTTCTTATCTTTTCGTGGGGACCATGTCAAATGTGTTTGGATACGATGTGGAGAACAATAAAGATTTGTTCTTTAAAGAAGTGCATACTTTAATAAAAAAAAATTTGGAAAGCTAAGGACTTTTCCTTTCCGTTCATAGTTTTAAATTCAATCGAATTTTTTTAAATCAAAGGTACCCGATGGGGTAAATACAATCGTTACGGGTAGTCTGGGTGGACTAGATACCGGAAGTGAGAGTCTTCTAGCTATTGTCGGAGGAAACTGCACTCTGCAAGGATTTGATGCTGAGGGCAATGATAGTTTTTGGACAGTGACAGGTTTTCTAAAACTCAATAGAGTTATGAAAGTATCAAGTTTTTAATTGTTGAATCAGTAATATTTTAAATTAGGGGATAATGTGGGGGCAATAGCATTCCTTGATTTTGATGGCGACGGAGAAAATGAGGTTAATATAGAACCTAATCTACATATTATTATGTGTTATCTTTAGCTCAATAATTATTCAATCTATTTAGATGGTTGTGGGCTCGGACGACTTTGACATTCGTATTTTTAAAGGAGACCAAATAATTGGGGAGACTTCAGAAACTGATGCAATCTCTTCCATCGCCCCAATGCAGAACAACATATTCGCTTATGCTTTAGTAAATGGGACAATTGGAGTTTATGAAAAGCTGCAGAGACTTTGGAGAATCAAAGTAAGAAGAAATTTTACGAGAGCAACTTCATCCCAGTAATTTTACTTATTCAGATTAATTCGTCTGTTTTAATTTCAGTCTAAAAATATTGCGATATCTATCTGTGCGTTTGACTTTGATGGAGATGGAATTCCCGAACTAGTGACGGGATGGAGTAATGGCAAACTTGACATTCGAAATATTCGGAATGGCGAGGTTCTTTTCAAAGACAACTTTTCAAACCCACTCGCCGGCATATGCACTGCAGATTTGCATATGGATGGAAGGATTTATTTAGTTTGTTGTGATGTGGAGGGCGAAGGTACATTACTTAAAGTTAATTCTGTAAAACAAATGGATTGAATTAACTCTTTTTGGATTCTTGGAAAAAATAGTGCGTATTTACCAGCCCAGTAGTCACGACGGGAGGATTTTGTACATTTCTCCAAACGTAGAACAGGAAGCGATACGGGAGTTGAGTGTGAAAAAGCATCACTTATTATTAGAACTGAGGAATTATGACGCATCCAACGCATCCCTAGCTAGCACCAGTGGTGCAGTAACTGGTGCCGGTGGTGCAGCAAACACTGCAAAACGTTTGCTTTCAAACATGAAAGGCTCGTCTACGCAAAAATCCGTGGAGGCTGAAATACAGCAAAAACCAATTGGTGCAATTCCCGTGAGAAAAAGAAAATAATTTTAAAATAATCTCTCAATTTCAATTTCAGCTAATAATTTATCCCGATCAAGGCAAAAACTCAACTGCATACAGCATTCTCTATCAACGCTGGGACTGATGACAAAGCCCCTCATATTGATATCGAGTTAAGAACAAATAACGAGACGGTTATTCGTGCAGCGCTGATTTTTGCTGAAGGCATATTTCAAGGGGAATGTCACGTGGTGCATCCATCCAAGAAACTAGATTCCAAGATCAACGTGCCTCTTATACCACCCAAGAATGTTGTAGTAGACTTGCATATCAAAGTATACGTAGGATACGCAGATGGGAAACATTTTCACGTTTTCGAAATGACCCGCCAGCTTCCAAGATTTGCCATGTTTGCTCTGTGCAAAGAAGAAGCAAAAGAAGAGGAAGTTAATAGCTATGTTAAGCTTCCTATTCAAGAAAGACCGTCTAGGGTAAAAAAAAGTAAAAATAAAACTTTAATTTCTTTTGACAAGATTTCAAGCAAAAATAATATCCTTGTCTTTGAAAGATATGCATGTGGCTGAATCAAAACTTTCTGTTGGCGGAAGAGGTAGAGCATAGGACGGCTTTCAACATTTCCTTTGTTTCTTTGCGAAACAACCGTGATCTCATTTTGAATGTGAGTGCTAATGGGAATATTCTTGTGAGAACTACCGATATGGATCTGGCTGGGGATATTGTTCAGAGTATATGTCAGTTTCTTAACATTTCTGATCTAGAGGTGAGATTAACTGTTACGAAAACTTAAGAAGAATTTTAAAATGCACGTTGGGCTGCATATTTTATCTTGAGAGGTTTGCAATGGATTTTGTTTGACTCAGACAGAGGCTGACTTTCCTGACGAGATATCGCAGTTAGAAATGCTCTTACGAGGGATTGAAGAATATCAAGAAAGCAATGAACGTTTAGGTGCAGATATTTCTGATCAGTCTGGAGTAATTAAGAGCTTACTGATACGCGCGGAAGATGCTCGATTAATTGGAGATGTGTAAGGAAATAGAAAATACGCTCGCTTTCCACAAAAAAATATATCATAATTATTTCCTTTTCAATTTGTAGNATTTGTAGGAAAGGTATGAGGAAATGGTATACACAGCTCAATGAAGTAAATCGAGGTCTGATAACCCAACACCAAATTCGGTGCTCAACGAATGAAAGCGTGACAGATTCGATCAAGGCCATCAATCAAATTATACAGAAGGCCGCGAGACTTCGAGGTACTCTATTTGTTAGAATTGATGAATAAAACATTGCTATAATGTAGTTTGTAAGTTGCTAAATTGCTAATATTTTTATAACAGTGGGAAGATCGAAAGCCAACGTCATTACAGCAAGTCGTGAAGCGATTCAGAACAAAGAATATGGAAGCACTCACGAGAATAATTATATCTGGAGCATCATAATCGTAACATTCCAATTTACTAAACATGTATGTAATAAAATTTCTTCACGTTTGAATCATTAGTTGATGTAACAATAAATTATGTAATGACTGCTATTCAAACGCTATGATTTAAATTTGAAATCAGCTATGATGGGCAAATGATCCGACGGAGTGTAAAAATTTGGTAGAGACACCTTCCTAGGCACGTCTACTTTCGTTAATCGAGTTAACTCTTCCTTATCCGGTAAAGGACAAGTTCCACAAAGCTCGATATGTTCCGATTGATACATGATATAATCTAGACAGCCTTCAAAGCAGGTAGTGATATTGGTCAGTTCTTCAGCTGGATGACTATTGGTTAGGTTTAGAGAATGACTGAAAGAGATCCCAGGAACAATCTTTTCTTCTGAATCTTGAATAATAAAACGTACATAATTATTGGGCTTTTTGGTAAAAAAATTATATACATAAATTAATATTGAGTTCAATTGCTTTTCACTTACGACTACTCCAGTCTTCGTCTTGTTCTTCCACCTTGCCAGTAGTCAATAGTCTGAAAGAGCTGAAGGGAGGGGTGCAATTAAAATCTCCACAGAATATCACAGCAACTCTTCTATCAGGATAATCCTGTTTAACTTCCGCCACTTTAGCTTCCAAAAAGTGAATGCATGTTATGGTCTGGAGTAGTCTAATATGATCGGCATCAGGATGAAAATATAAATGTACGTTTCCAACCAAAAGGATTGTGTTCTTGGAACAGTTTTTCACTTCATAGACAGACACATGGAATACTGTATTTCTTTCTTCCAGTCTCTCAATAAAGGTCTTCCCAACCGTTTTCAACTTTTCCCAAAGGCCGAGAGTCTTCATGTGTTCAAGAATAATGCATTCATATGCATTCAGTAAGGATAGTTTAGAGGGACTGTAAAAGGTTGCGATTCCTTCTTTGGTGTTGCCAATTTTTGAGGTGTAGATTCCCTTGTAGCCGATTGAGTTCAAAAAAGGTTCAAAATTTCCCTAGAGAGAGTCAACAGAAGCATTATTAGAATTTGATATCATATAAACTTTTAAAATGTCTTTAATAGAATTTTTCTTACATGAAAGTACTTTTCATCCACTTCCTGCAAACAGATCAAATCTGCTTGGTAAGCCTGAATTTCCCGATTTAGTAATGGTAACCTATATCCAGCATCTAGACTGTCAGAAGGGCTACTAATAAACCATTCTGGAGTCGCATAAGTATCTGCCAAAGCATTATAACTTAGTACCCTCAAGGCGCCCTCATCATTCGATTTTTCAGGCAGTTTAGATAGTCTCTCTTGGAACAGAAAAGCGTCAACAGGCACCGGTGTAATTGGATTGGGAAGTGTAACGCTGAATGGTTTCCCTAATATAGAGCCATTGGAAGGTATACAAGTGAATCTCAGATATCCCCCTTCCATACCTTTCTCCGGAGTAAAAATTAGTTTTTTGCTGCATATACTCCATGAAGACACTACATCCAAACCTTCAATTTCGGCCTTTGACTTTTTTCTCATTCTTGGAGGAAGTATGGGCCCTGGTTTCTCCCGAGAGAATTCCCACTTGTATAAACTCTTTTCTTTACAAAAGTTGTCGCTGGTTTCCATTCGGTAAGGAAATATAGGAAGCGTAGACATAAAGTTACCGAAAATTTTTACAGCGTAGACCTCTGGAGGATTGAACGCTACATTGTATACATCATCTCCAACTTGGATTTTTAAGGGCGGTGATTTTAAGCAGTTGATAAGAACACTTTTAATTTCTGTTTCATCTTCGTTCACAATCTCTTCAGAAGAGGGCTGGAGGAATTTCACAATTCCGTTAAAGTTTTTCACTTTTTTACTGATATTGGTGACCATTCTAGTCACGACATTAGAAACAGAGTCGGAAGACGACCGGTCAAAGTTAAACGTCCTTCCATCGTTTAGGGTGATTTGCATTTGAAACCTCTCGTCTTCCGGCTTAAAGCGTATCACTGCAACAGACTCCGACAAACCTTCCATATTGATCGATTCAACGTTATTGTTGGTATTACTAAAGTCCTCTTGAACAGGAAGAGCAGACGCTAGTGAAGACATTGAACTTTTGGTAGTTAGGGAATACTCGGTTGGAATTCGACAATAAGTATACTTTCTGTTCCAAAAATCAGTGACTGATTGCAGTTTAAACGGTGTAGTATTTCTCAGCCTTTTATATCTACTCAAATATACTCCCAAAAACTGTGGGCGAACATTCGCCTGTCCTTCTACTAAGTGAACGTAACTACTAAATCTCCTAATGTGGTTTCTTGTATTCATTTACCCTAATTTTATTAAACGTGATAACTGTCAAGCAATTTTTTATCAGCTGATCGACTAGTCGAAACGGGAAATTAATAGGGTGATATTACCCTACCCTATCATAATCAAACTACCTTTATCAGTGATGTGATGTGACGATTAATACCAACGTATTTTTGGAACGTTTTTGGTACTTATTTTTGGAAGGGTGAACAATTGAGAAGATAAATACATGTAGTGATGTAATCTAATCTGCAAGAAGCACATGGCATGTGGGTACGGAAATTGCAAGATGTTTGATGAAGCCAAGCGGTAGAGGAGTTGAGCATGGTATGTTTTGCCTTTGCCTCGTTTTAGCAAATGTGATAAAAATATCATTTATTTTTCAATATGATATAATGATAAGATATTGAAATACGTAGCCAGTGAACGTTTGTTTTATGAAGGAAATGAATTTGGAAAACGTTTATAGTTCGAGGAATCTATGCTTAATTTAATTACCTTTTATAGACTTGTTATGCTTTAAGGCACCCATACAAAAACCAAAGAGAAAAACCAAGTACAGCATTTAGCATAGACGTAAACGTTTATAGTTCGAGGAATCTATGCTTAATTTAATTAGCTTTTATAGACATGTTATGCTTTAACTTGAAACCGGCAAACGTTAAATTTCGATTGTACGTATTACATATTCATTTGTTTTCGCTGTTACATAATGTAAATTACATAGATAGAGAAAACTATGATTTGTATGCATGCAAGGTTATCATCAGTTTTACATTTAGCCAATGAGTTTGGCCCCAAAAAGAGCTAATAAAGTAGCTAAATGATGGAACGTGCAACGTGCATTTTTTCTTGAACTTTGATTCCATACTCCATAAAATCTCATTTTTAAAAGTGTAACTGAGCTCTCCAAATGCAATCCATATTAGGGCATACAGACACAGAATGCTACAATGTGCCGTAGTCTCGGAATAACAAATTATTTGTTCTATGCATGAATTATGAGAGAAGGGAGTAAAAACGTCTAAAAGTCTTAAACTGCTTTCCTTAGTACTTTTCAATCCAATCCTAACACCCAAAGGAAATAAATTAGAGTGCCAGCAAGCATATCGATTTTTTTGTAGAACTAGGAAAGAGGGATTTTCGACAGTAAAGATAGTATCACAGTGGTCCTAATTTATTGATAAAGAATTAGGTCTGGAAAGGTTAGTTTGGATTTTTGAGACATTTATGAGGAAAACATTTATGCATTACAAACTGGTACTAAATTCGGATAAGCCCGAATTCTGGGAAAATTATTGGAAAATATAAAAAGGCAGGAACAAAATATCCTTTTCGAAAAAGGCTTAGTATATTTATAACCGCTTCGAATCCGCTTAAGTCATAAAAAAGCCTCCTATGCATAACTAAAATATTTTATGTAAAAAGCTTAGATTTAACCGGAGCATTTTCATATTTACATTTACATTGACTGACTTAATCCCATGCCCGAAGTAAACATAATGCACGCCTACCTGACGAGACCTATAACAAGTCCTGCAGAAGGACTATCATCACATATACGCAGCATAGAACATTAGCAAGAATGAAATAAAGAAAAGGTAAAAATTCTGCGTCAAGATTTAAGAAGTTGTCTTCTGTGTACTCGTGTCATGTCACTACTATCATTATCATCTTCATACAAACTTTACCTACGAAGACTCCTCATGTGTATGTACTTTCTTGATTAAAGAAAAAAAATATTTTGTTATTGATAGACCTGAGAAGGATTACGATCACACCGCTCGCTGCGCGACCAATGCAGTAGCAGAATTTTGTGTTGTAAGTTGTTTCAATAAAAATTGGTAAAAATCGTTTTTTTAAAGTAGGGCTACTACTTACTAACCAGTAAAGTGTAGTACCAAACCAACACTAGTACGAATTTTGTACGGCCATAGCCGTAGCCCCAAAACACGACTGTTCCAAGTCACTCTCCATTCCACTCCAATATAATATTCCATTACCTTTACCTACATTATGCATTGTGTTTTTGTCATCTCGACGGAAAGTATGTAATTGAGTTCTATTATGTATCGACCGACTAGGACTAGCGAAAGGGATGTTCATTCCATTACCGAATCGCAGTGCAGTGCGAGTGCACACATAACTCCTTTTTATTATTAGATTATTATTGTCTTCCGTGCTCTTCTGTTCTTGTTAGTCTTAATGATATAGTTGGCATTAAAAGTTACAGATAAGTACTACTTTCTACCAGTGATTGGAATAGAATCTGCAAAATGTTTGGGGACGGTATAGCAAGTGCATACAAACCAGCTCTAGATCTTTCGGGTTGGAATAGTTTATGTACGTCGGAAGAATGATAGGGAGCTAAGAACATGAACAACAACTTTACAAGAAATTAAACTGGGACCAGATATCACCAGACTAAACTGTAAGAAGTTGAATCGAACCATACGGCAACGCATCAGCAAAATGTGTGCTAATTTAGTATAATATGGAAGGAAGTTAACTTCACGTACGGGTTCCCATGTAAATTTTATGAACACTTTTATTCTGGACCAGAATGGAGGAATGTGAAGAGGAAATTAGTAGTTTAGAGATTAAATTGCATTAAATATTTACAAACATGACTCGCCTAAAAACGGTACACTGATTATTTGTTTCAAGACACGAAAACAGATTAAACCGAAGAATGTGACAGTTACAGTTTGTAGTTAATGCAATTACTTTGATATTGTGAGTTTTTGTTAAAAATAAAGGGAACGATTTTTAATGTGATTGTTGTCTACAAAGAGAAACAGACGCCTTCTTTGCAATTCTGATTGGTGCCAAATGCTCAAAACCTTTTTCAGTCATCATC
>JAANSQ010002514.1:0-11800 GCA_036850885.1 Lepidocyrtinus dapeste | reverse complement strand
ATATTACTTTTTTCGTCGGTCTCCCACTTTAAAAGAAATTGGGCTAGGAAGAGAAAATGTATTATTATTATCGCGTAAGAAAAGGAGGAAATAAAATAAGAGGACAGCACAAGATAGTTTTCTATTCTCGCGAAAAAATAAACTATTTTGGAGAAAGCAGAAGAAAAAAAATTGGTAAAGAGAAAACTTGGCCACTCGACTCTCACAATATATTCTGTAAATGGAAGAAGGAGGATAGAAATAGAAGAGAAAGTGGAACGTTAATTCAATTACAAAGATCTGCAATATGCTATCCGCCGTTCCATCCCTGAAGGAAGGGAATACTTGGTTCTTATACTCCACATCCAACTACCCCAAGTCTTGGAAAAGTTTTTTTTGTGTCACTAGTCAACCAAGAAATAATGTGGTAGTGAGAAAAATAGAGATTCTCCAAGCTATTTTTGGACAATTTTGGAAGTAGGTAAATGGTTACAACCGGTAAGTGTTCTATTGATATTAGGGAACATTCAAAGTAAACCCAACGATTTGTTGATATTAAAGTGAGTCAAGTTGATACGAATGAATCCAATAAAAATCTGGAAATATTTTTGTTGCATTACATGTAATAAAAGTGATTTCCTTTATAATTCATACAAGCGCGCAAATACCAAACCAAAAGTAACACTATTGCCGCCAAGCAATATCGCCCATACTGACGATGAGTGTGATATCTTTGAACCTGAAATAGTCCCAGACTCAGAACCCCATTCAGGATAATAACATAAATTAAGCAGAGTCTACATATACTCTAGAAAATGTGTGAAATGCGTATGCAATATGGTGTATTATGCTTGGAAGAGCGTAAAAATTGGGAGGGAAAGTCAAAAGCAACTTATTTTATCGAAAGCGAAAGGAGGTAATTCAGTGCGGAACGCACTATATATTCACCCAGACAAGGAAATAGGAAGCGTTCCAGGCAAAGAGTAAATTTTTCGCAAACTAAGCAAAGGAATTTGAAACGGAGAATTTCTCAAAATTGTTAGTGCTTGTTAGGACACAATAAAAGTTGCTTTTATTACGGTGCCGTAGTTACTAGCTCTAGGGTGAAACGTTGCCTAATGAATGATGTACATGTTCACGACCTCCTCCGCTTGTAATTAGTCGGAATGATCCAGACTACTATAGTATTTTCCTAAGGCTTTTGGCTATTTGCACAGAAAATGTAACTCCAAGTTTTTAGACGAGGTAACCCTACAGTATTTTTCCGTGTTTAAAGCCAGCTTAACTTCTATGACTCTAGGATGTCATGTTCCGCAAAATTGAGCTGACATTTAGTATTTTGTGTACCTTTTTAATTAGGAATTTACGACGAGCTATTTTCTGACATGCAATGTTTGTCAACGTGAACCGTACTGATTTTATCTTTGAAATCAAAAGGAGAAATTAAGTTCTATAGTTTTGTAGTACACATTCTTCCAAATGAATTGACCTACGGGTGAATATAAGTTGAATACTTTGATTTGCATTTTGCCACTTTAAAACTGCGTTTTAGATGTAAACCGCTTAAAATTATTCCTAGAATGGTTCAAACATGAGTATACACTTTACTCACATTATTATCTACAGAATTAAGGACCATAAGCCTCTTCCATCCACTCTCAAATGGAAATAAATAAACTAAACAATTCCTCGTAACAGGACGAGTGTATTTGGTACTATATTCACTAGTAATTATCCATACTGACTTGACTTAACTAACAAAGTAAATATAGAAAAGGAGAGCTTCTGGAGATACTAAATTAGTGAGAAAATTTATTATTTCCCCGTGAGCTCCTAGTGAACTTGGTATTTGCAAAGTTTAAAAAAAATATGTCTCCTAAAGTCAATTCCACCTCTGAAATATAGTTATTCTTGTTGTTTCCCTCCATTTAACTTTCTCTTCTCATCCCATCTCATCAATTCATGGAAAATTCCATTTCCCTCCTGTAGTGCAAAAAAGTACAATTTCGCAGTTTGCTTAAGAAGTGAGCAACGAGCCATGAAACTTTTCACTGTTTTCCTACTCCTCTGGAGTGAAAGTGAGAAAATATGTGTGTGTTGTATTTTAAGTTGTTGCTCCTGCTCACATGTACAATTCAAAAACTAATGTGCTTATTAAGTACGTGAGTTAAAATAAACGGGAGGAAAGAGTAATAGGCTAGGAAGGAGTGTAGGGCAATATAAGCTCATCAACGTGAACCCATTTTGGTGTTCCTCCCCATTTTCCTTCCGATTTTGGAGAGAGTCACCTCTCCAGATTATTACCGTGACTTCCTCCTCTCCTCTGGGTTTTGCTTATGTATCTGTGTGTGTGTGGCTTAAACCCGGGTAAAAAGTGTTTCCCGAGTGATGATGGCATAAAAAAGTGGCAATGATCAAGTGTGTTACTCAGCAAAATAAATGTTTATTTGGTTTTACGCTAGACTCTGTAGCAACCAGAGAAAGTAAGGCACAGGTGGAAATGATCCAAATGTGCAATTCATGTATTTTTGAGAAAGGCTAAGAAGAGTAAACAAGAATTGGAGCATACGGCACTAGTAGTACCAATCTTGCTAGAGTCAAATCATAAAATAAAGGTATTTGCATAACCAACGCCACTCACACTACTATTAGTACTTTTGGTAAACACAAAAGGCTTTTAGTTTTCCCTCACGATGAATGGCAATGATTACGATCATCATGTTGATGATGATCATTAAAATGATGATGATAATGAGGTCATTTCCAGAGAAAGGCTGGAACATGAGTAATACATATGTATGCATTGTAAGTGCACTAAAACCATTTACCCCTATTGGGACCTTTTTACCCCTACACAATCCTCCATTCTCATTTTCATAGTGTTTTCCCTTGCAAAATATATATACAAGGAAACAACTTGCCTCCTCCAAACTCCAAATGGGAGTTTCATGTGGGAAAAGGTAATAGCTCGGAATGGTAATGGTTTTCGATAGTGTCGGTGGTGGCGAAAACAGTGTGCCGGTGATGACGTTAAAATGCTATATAGTGAGTTTGCAACAAGGTTGAATTCAAATCCAAGTGGATTTCCTCCGGTTTTTGTGGAAATTAGGTAAAATTGTTAAACTTTTTCTGCTAAAGATAGTAGAAACTATAATAAAGCTGAAAGTTAAAGAGACGTAGCTGATAAAATCCAAGTAAAGTGTCAAAGCTCCTATTTATTAATATTAAAAACATTGTCTGTCCCTACAGCTTCAAGAGTTGCTAAAAATAGGTCATATGCTATTCTTTAAGCTTTAAGGAGTTCTAATGAGCCATCATAAGCCAAATGATGTCAATTTAAAAATCATTTACCCTTGACACCTGACCTCATGCATCGACTGATATGATCCAAAAGTTAATCGGGGGTTTCTTGGAACCCAAGTTATCCTGCTACAAAAGTTGGAGTCAATCAGTCTATCTACGCTTTTCAGTGCTCACGGACAGACGGACGTGACAAAATCAATACTAGATAGCTAACTAATAATGTTTATTTTCTTTTACCTGTTCATAGGCATAGAAACATTGGTTATAAACGCTCGAGAAGATGAGACTTTTACACTCAATGTCGTAGTTGCAATCGCATTCCCCGTATCTGAAAATAAATTTGGAATAGATACAATTAGATAACGCAAGTACATTAAGATTATCATGAAGGTTATTAAAATGGTGCATTGATTTTTTCTGCTTGCATACACTTGGTCATTCGGAAGGGAGTAGAAAATCATGTTCTTCCCACAAGGACCCGCTTGACCGGTCTGGTAACACTTTTGTGTACGATTATCATATCTAGTGCTCCAAAGTTGATAACTGCTTTGGTTTTCCAGCTCGGGACATAATCCTTTCCTGCAGGGAAAACGTAAATTTATTAGATAGTGGACGACGATAAATTCCGAATATGTAAATAAAAAATACAATAAACACTGGAAGAAAATGAAGAAAACACACAAATCAATATTTACTTTCTTGATACTTCCCCCGAGTTTTTTTCGCAGGGTCGAAAAGGGTAAAATAAAAGATAAGATATGTAAGTATATAGTGTTGTTTTTCTCCAAATAAGAAATAGGAAATCGGATCGAAATGAATATTTCATGTTCCTTTTGACAATTTTGAATAATATATAGACTCACTTGACTTTGATGGCTGCTTTCGCTTCCGGTGAGTTGAGTGCTGCTCCAGTAACTCCGGAAATCATGGATGCGACGCAGAACACACTAAACAGCGAGAGGAGAACGAGGTTACCACTGTTTTTCCAATAAATATTCCGGGACCGCGCCATATTTACTCAACAAATGTACTGAATTAGGCAATTCTCTCGGTTATTGCGAAAAGAAAATATAAATTGTTGGCGAATATCAGTGGCTCGGCACACCAAAACTCATGATATGCACTGCACCATACACCACTGACTACTGAAAAACACCAAAAGCTTCTTTAAAACAGATATATAAGTTGTCAGAGCCGAATGATCAAATTGAAACTCAAGCTATTGCCAGTGCGACAACAAAAGCGCAAAAGTTGTTTGGGCAAGGTCCACCAGTGAACTGGCATCTTTAAAGGAGTCCTTTTTGAATTAACTTGAAGATGGACGATATTTTTTTAAATTTATTTATTTCGTTTTTACATTGAACGACCTCGATAATAACCTCTCTTTTTTGTCAACCACCAAAAAAATTCACGTACATGATAAGGTGCAAGATGATTATCGCTATTGTAGCAAAGTTTACTGTGAAGCAGGAGCCATTCCTTATAACTCAATCTGTACAAGAGAGAAAGGCGGAAAGAGGATGTATAATTTAGAGTTTTAATTGCTATTGCCTATTACCATAATAAACTCATCGTTGATTAGCTAACCCACTGCAGAAGCCAACATTTGAGATTTTTTAAGCATAAATATTTCAAATTGGACTTAATCAAGAATCAAACATGTATCTTCTCTTTAATGAACAAACAGGGATTATACTACATCTCTGTATTATTTCAGTTGCATGTTGTGCGTTGTGCTCTTCTACATAGCATCAGACTTCTTAAACATGAGGTCACTAGTTCAAAAACTTGCTTTTTCAGATAAAGTAACAATGTACATAACAGTACATACGCTTGCATTTTTACCATTTAAAACTCGTTTCGTTCTCTATTCGACTTCCTTATTATTAGGCTGCTGTGGCATGAAGCACAGTAAACAACTGCATATAAGTAACTTCATACTGCATTTACAACTTACAAAAGTCTGATGAATGAAGCTCGAGGGATTTTTCGAGAAGTAAAATTGAAAATCTACATGATCCATTCAAGTTTGTACCATTCACATTATTAAATCCCCTACAATCCCAATCTAAAATAGTTTGTTCAAAAAGGATATTTTTTTCGTTGAAATACGCGTAATGTTCAACATAATCACAGTTGTTTACTCTTGAAAAGTAGTAATCATCATCATAATTAGCATACACTCTAGCCATTTTCGATAGAAGAATAGATTTTTTATATCACTTTCGCTTTCTTCCTTCCCTGAGAGTACATTAACTCTTCATCATCCTACGTAGCATTTTTTTTCTAGAGCTTTGATCGTATCGCGTGTTTACATTTGTCTGTGGTTGGAGCCAGTCAAAATAAACACTATTTGAATTTTTCCCATTTTGTGGGAATTGAAATATGCGTTACTATACGAGTTTTACGCAATCCAAAGTTCCTAAATGGAATAGTTTAGTTTTGTACTTGGAGTCCAGTCTAGGAACTTTTTGTAGATGAAACGTGTCTATTTACTCATTCAGCCAAGTTTTATTTCGTCGGATTTGATACCATCAAAGAGACAACATATCCATTTTTTCGAATGTTTCCTTTCCCCATGACCATCAATTTTTAGCATTTGCCCAAATCCCCCTAAAAACCTTACACGAAAACAAATAAGGTTCCGTGCGTAGAAATTTGCACTTGCCTTATAGTCATTTACCCAAGAAGACAGACACGTGTCGATCATCAAAAAATAAGAAGGAAAACTTTTTTCTGGCACTTTCCCATCTCCTCTAAACATATTTGAGTGATTACCGCGAGTCCAAAAATATCCTACAGAAAGCTTTTCTCTTTATACCTGTTATTACCGGTAAAAGCCGTGTTTATGCCATATCGTCCAGCAAAGTAAAAATTTCACTTTCCGCAGAATTAAATGGAAAAATTGAAAAAAAACTTGTAAAACTAACTTTTGTTTGACTTGACTTTGACTTGATTCGATAAGCATTCATACAACAAAAAATTTTTTTCATCGCTCACACACTTGACTTTGGAGTAATTTTTATGGAGTAGTATATAGCTATAGTATAGTATAGCTTGTATATATTAAAGTGAAACCAAGACCTTTACATTTTTCCATTAGAGTTGGTATACAGAGGAAATGAGTATTTTCCCCTTTGAAGCCAGAACCTCCCAAGTCGATAAAGAGCCTAAGCCTTGATACCTAAACAGAATTAAAAATTGATGGGGACTTGCGATTGAGCTTTTGAGTAAAAAGCGCGATGACGGACGGACAGGCCAATGTCCTGTTATTACGCCTATTATTTGCAAACCACCCAAACTGCCAAAAATAGCTAAATCATATTGGACTATTACCCAGCATGGAAGTTTAAGTGTTTTATCGTTTTTATGATCAGTTAGTCCTACTTCATGTATATTAAAGTCTTTTTTGTAGTTTTGCGGTGATTTCAGTAATAGTCAAAACTCTTTCAATTTTTTCCAAGGATAAAGGAGATTTCTAGCGTATCATTACTCCACAAAGCAATTCCAAAACATTTACTAGAAAAGCTGCCTAGTCCCACCCGCATATTATTATTTCCAATAGTATTATTACACCGGAAGTTATTCACAAACGAAAACATGTCTTGAGCTCTTACCCCCTAAAAGCTTTTTCCTCTTAGGAAAAAATTGGAATTTTTTTAAAAGAAACCAATTTCAAAAGCATGGGTCTTGGAAGCACATGTTTGTTTACTCGACAAAGGTTCCTCTTGGCATTTTCAAGAGAAAACAGGAAACGGTGAATATAGGTAAATACAGATTTAGGAAAGACGCTCTCATTTTTTTCATTTTATATTGCCTACACTTCACGTTGGGATCGCCTCGAAACCATGGTTATACATAAATAAATTATCCCTTTGTTCGGGCTAGTAAGTAGGTTTTACTTCATTTGTGCATGGATTGGATTGGATAGCCTAGGATTTCATGATTATTATGAGGGCACAGCTGGATCTCCATAATCGGACTTCTCCCACACATTTTTTTCCTCCAGACTTAATACTTCTTACTTCCAGGGAAACAGGACCACCACCAAGCTACATAAAAAATACAGTAGTCCAAATGGGAAAAAATTCCTATAAATCTATTCAAACTTCCTTTCATTTTTCAATGAAACTCTGTTATTATAAGTGTCCTTGGACTCGTTTAATAAAAAGAAAACTTATGTACTCTGGTCCATGATATATCAAACTTTTTGCGCAGGGAAAAAAATATGACGAATAGCATTGAAACATAGTAATTTTTTTTGTTCGGACAGGAACACACTGAAAAAACCCGTAAGTCCTTTTCTTCAAAAAAAAAGTTTAGGTATATTTTTTATAACTCGAGTTTAGCCTGTATTTTTACTTGGTGCATGTCTGTGATTAATAGCTTGTTTGCTTTCGTTTTTTTTACAAAAAAACGCTCTCGTATCATCCTGACATATCAGAAAGGCGAGCAAAATATACATTATTCCATACATACGTGTTCGAGATGATAGCTAAATTGCCATAGTTATAGCCTCTGGCTTGATATATCCTTTGAAAAATGTTTTGCGCTGAAGCCAATAAAGCATAAGTGAACAAAAGGCAAGGTGCACCGCACAATAATAATGATAAACATGATCGTCCATCTTTTATAAAAAAATTATATGAAGTTGTAAATGGCAAGAGATAGATATAGTATCATGCCGCGATCACGACTATATCGTCCGCTTTCCCTTTCTTTAACTCCTTTTGAGTTTGAGCATAGACAAATGACTTCGTCAAAAAATGATATCGTGTGCTTTTGCTTCAGTCTCTTCAATTGAGATGAATAGATTTTTTTTTCACTGTTGCATATTACATTATGTATTCGGTAAAGTCAATATTTTTTATGAATAAAGGATCATTTCAAAAAAATGTAGAGAATTGAGTAAAAATAAATAACTTTTGTGAATTTGTTTTGATTCAGTAGAGTTCACATTGGTTGAAATTGAGGAGGAAGGAAATAGACAGGGTTACAATCTAATAAAAAAGTAGATGAACCCGTTCAAGGAACTTTGAATATTTTTCTCCGTATCTGCATGTAAATTTACAGGAAACGAAAGGGTGGTTTCTTTGTAACGTTGTAACATGTTGCCAGAAGAGGAAACTTCAAAGGACATTTTTATTCTTTGTGAAGTTACATGACCGGAAGCTCATAAAAAATTGATAATGCACAAGTGCACCATGTTACATAAATATAGACTAGCGAGGGTGAAGTTGTTAGATAATTAAATTATCAAATCAGAATATATGCATTTTAATAACACTCAAGGTTCAGGTTTTCTTGTGCAGATGAGATGAAAACATCAAAAGTTAAAAAATGAAAAGCGGAAGCTATGGTATGTTTTGCCGGCTTGGGGTTATACTGTCAATGTCATCTCGTAGCGTGTGGATGATGATATAGATGAACAAAATAACAAAATTGTGGCTGCATCGTTCAATTATATGAGCAGCAAAACAATTAAAATTAAGCGGCTTATTTGTGTTTTGTGTTCGTGGAAAACCGGTTGAAAATGTCTAAATTTAGACAAGAGAAAATGCACACAAGCCGTTTCAATAGGACGCGACGGGCTCCACCCTATCAAGGAACTGTATACTTCCTGCTACTACTAGACTTGAAAGCAAGATTTCATTTTCCCCATGTCAAGTATAATTTTCGATGAAAGACAGGAACAAAAGGCAATAACGAGCTACATGGCGCATGAAATGATCATCGAATTACTACAAATCTCTACCGATTACATACATTTATTTATTTTGCTTTTGTTCTGGGGACTCTGGGATTCCTGCGGTAGCTTAAAAAAATACATGTCTCCCATGTTTTGACAATTTACGCCAAACTGACAAATTCTTAACAGATGCGGATTTGCGTTGCTTTGTGAACATGTCGAATTTATCGAGATGAGCAAGAAAGTTTGAAAATCTCTTTTACTTAAATCTAAAATGTTTTCTTTTCATCACGATGGTTTATCTGCATGGCTTATGTGTACACCCCATGATCCGAATTAATAAGCATAGTCACAATAACAACTGATTCCCATCATCTAAATCCGAAGCAATGCAGAGTGTCAACTGAGTCTGAACCGCAGCATCCCATTAGGAAATTCTAAAAGTTCCCCTTTGCCCCAAATGAATCATGTCGGTGGAATATATTTCCGCTATTGTAAAGATCAAGGGAATAATGTAGCAGATGTTACGTATAAATACGTACCACAACATTTTGACAAGAAAGTAGGAGGAGGTGGGAGAAGATACACAAGTCAAGACAAAAAAATTTATGCGAATGGCGGTGGTATAAGGTGTAGCAAACAGTATTAATGTCCGCTATTGTAAAGATCAAGGGAATAATGTAGCAGATGTTGCGTATAAATACGTACCACAACAATTTGACAAGAAAGTAGGAGGAGGTGGAAGAAGATACACAAGCCAACACAAAAAATTTATGCGAATGGCGGTGGTATAAGGTGTAGCAAACAGTATTAATGTCTGCTTAAGCTGTATGTACCTTTTTTATTTTCCTCGAGACACAGTTGACAATTCAAAGATAACAAAAGAATTCTATTCTAGAAACGACAGACAAAGGCTTACATGCTTTCGTACACACGTTCCTGCTCTTGTAGTTCTTGTACTTTCGCTCAGAGGCAAAAGGAAACAAGATATTTGTTTCCGGAGGACTATACGATAGGCTATAGACCGAAGGAGGAAGGAAAGTAGAAAAAATTGCCTAACGCTAATTTGAAATGTTAAGGTGATGGATTTATATCTCATACGTTGAATTCCTTTTTTTCCTGCATCGCAGGAAGCTCCAGCTGTCACTCTATTTTTTAATTCGTTCTTTAAAAAAACGCAATACATCTTTACACCAACGCCACTTTCTTTCTGGGCCGACGTAAAAACATCCAGACGCAAATGTCGGGGAAACCTAAACTCACAAAGATATTATTTGCGTTAAAAGTGGATTGACTTGGTGGCTTACATTTATTACATGACATGGGTGGTTTAATTTTGGTTCAGTGTGGCCCGGTCGAGCCACAAACAAATAATAAAAATTTCCCTCTAACGCAAACAAAAAATGAATTATGTATTCCACGTAAGCAAACAAACATCAAACAGAAAATGTTCAGATCGGGAGACCACGAATCAAATGCGAATTGGAGAAGAAATGGCTAACGAGCAAAAAAAACGTCACTAGTCACTAGACGCTTTTTATTATTTCCTATAATCTTTTTTTTGTACTGTAGGTCTGGTACGTACGATTTTTATGTCATCCTTGGAAATAAAGCAGCTCAGTGAGGAACACAGACATCAAAAGATACTTACTCTGAATTTTTATGGCGGGGCTGCATGAAACCACCGTGAAAAATTGGTACCAGTTAAAGAAAACGGGTTGAAATCGTAAAAAATATTATCCGCAGAATCCGTTCCGTTTATTAAGGAAACGTGTGAAACCGATGAGAAGGGAATTGTGTTCTTAGTTCTTAAACTGCCTCTTTGAAAAATTTACTTCTCTACGTAATCATCATTTCTCCGCATCTTTCCCCAATTTACATGAATTCGTCACGAGGAGAGATAAAGAGAAAGATGTGAATTTTATTGCTCATCGTATTCTACGGTCTGATGCCTGTTGGAAAAATATTATTTAAATTGGTGAAGTCAGAGACAAAGAAAAATGTGCTTTGCAAGACGCGAAATCTCATTACGCGTTTAAGCTAGCATAAAATGTGTTGTCATTATGGGAAGGAAAACAAAAGCGAGCTTTATTCTTGCTCGGTGATTGAAATCGAAAATGAGCAATAAGTACAATGCACAATGGAATAATAATAGGGAGAGAAAACGCAGGCGACACAACATATGTACTCGTGCTTAATGCTAATAAAAACAATTTGCTCCCCTCTCCCAGTCAGATCAGCATCATTTAAACTTTTGTCATAGGTGCTACTGCACTATATCCAATGCCAAAAATAACATATTTTCTTTAAAAACTGCTTTCATTATTGGGAAGTTTAGTGAAAATCTGCATCTGGTGCTTTGCACACCACCACAGTCACCAAACTCAAACTCATTTCGTGACTCCATTAAAAAATATTTTTCCTTTATGTCCCATCCTCCACCGCCTCTAGATCATCATTATAAAATTTGGAATAAATGAATGATATATGGTTCTTTTGAGAGAGGGTGGAGCACTCGCCCACACGACCATTCCGGAGAATATTGGATGTTTTGAAAGTGACATAAATTCAATCAGAATTTTTATTGTTTCTCAGAAAAAAAACTGACAAAACTTTAACGAATAATATTTGTACTGCAACTGCAGTCTCCAAATGTGATTTCGGAAGTGAAAATGAAGGCGCACCGCAATGTAAACTTTATTATAGCTTTTAGAGCGATTTTACCAATTCTTCACGCTTAATAAGCTTGTTCATTAAAGTACGTTTGTGATTTTGCCATGTCCCATTTTTCAGTAGAAGTTGGATTGAATTCACCAGAAAGCACAACAG